>JARSSU010027260.1:0-31615 GCA_029619165.1 Eurosta solidaginis
TAGTGACTATGGACGCCAGCGCAAACATAATCGGAATTACGAAATATTGCCACTGAATGTGCGCTTCTGCTCTATTCTAAGAATTGGTCATTTATAACGCGAAATTGACCATTCGGAGAGGACACAAAAAAGAGATAAGATAGGTAAAAAAAGGAGCGCGAATGGAGGCAGGGAACGGGCAATGTGTAGGTTGTGATGAACGTGTGCAAAACGGGTTAAAGGAGAAAAACAACACGAGAGAAACTTGTGTAGGCACGACGATTAGACCAGACATAAAGGAAGGAAGGTGACTAAAAAAGTAAGCAAATATGTTGCCGGGAAAATGGGAGGGAAGGGCGAAGCTAAACAAAAAAAAAATGAGCAGGAAAGCGGATAAAAGAAGAAAGCTGGTGTGTTGGAAAAGCAGAATAAGGGGAGAGTAAATAAAGGCAAGGCGCGAGAGCAGCCAAGAAGGAGAAGAGAGGGGTAGGGCGAGAGCGTAATGCACGTACACATATGGGGGTGCGGGCTTGGCTTTTACATGTTTCCGGACAAAGTGACCTACGGGGACTGATGATTCCTAATCATGTTGGGAAGACGAACGCAAACGATAAGGATCGTATGTGAACGGCACACGAGGGTGACAAAGCGAGTAATGAAAAAAAAAGGTGGGGTGTTGTAAGTGTTTGACTGGGCGAAGAATGCGTGCACCAATCAATTTGGCCGGGAGTTGAACCTAGGACCCTCGTGTAGTAGGCGAACCATGCTACCTAACACCACTGTGGCCGCTTCGAAACATTCATGTGGAAGTTTTCGATATATAAAGCTTGTTAAGGGCGTATAGTGATATTTCCGTATTTTCAAATAGTTAAAAAACAATTTGTTCTAATATAAGAAATTTAAGTTGTTTCTGCTTGTTCCAGCGAAATGAAATTAACGCTGCTTTGACAAAACTCCCACGTAATTGTTCGGTTATACATACGTGTACAATGACCAAATTATTTATAGAATAAATACAAAAAAGTACATAGGTACACTTAGTTAGTTGTATCTGTTTCTAAACTGCTAATATGGTCTATTGTATACTGCCACAAAACCATACTTGGGAGCAGTGCACTAAATTCTGAGCAACAACACTGCTCGAACTTAATGGGCTGACATATTCAGGATCATGTCTTAATGAGACGTTAATTTGGTACAGATTTAAATGTCTGATCATCTTTCACATATTCGTAAAAGTAGGGTATAACCGCGGCCCCGTCGGCACGATATGCCAATAATACGATCCTGAAAAAACTAACCGAACCCGTCCATAAAATAATCTTTAAATAGTCTCAAAAAATCGTGAATATTCGCAGTCACGGAGATAAGCAAACGATGATAAAAGGAAGGAAGAATATAGTGGAGTTCTTAATAAAAGGAAAATAAAAAAATATATATTTAAGCACTTCCTTTATATAAATGGGACAAAAATCAGCGATAAATATGTCCTCATACAAAGACATATTCTTGCTTAACTTAGATTAAACAAGTAAGGAGGTTAAGTTCGGGTGTAACCGACCATTACATACTCAGTTGAGAGCTATGGTGACAATATAAGGGAAAATAACCATGCAGGAAAATGAACTGAGGGTAACCCTGGAATGTGTTTGTACGATATGGGTATCAAATGAAGGTATTAAGAGTATTTTAAAAGGGAGTGGGCCATATTCTATAGGTGGACGCCTTTTCGAGATATCGCCATAAAGGTGGACCAGGGGTGACTCTAGAATGTGTTTGTACGATATGGGTATCAAATTAAAAGTATTAGTGAGGGTTTTAAAAGGGAGTGTGTGGTAGTTGTTTATGTGAAGCGTTTTCCAGATATCGACCAAAATGTGGACTAGGGGGACCCAGAACATCATCTGTTGGATACCGCTAATTTATTTATATATGTAATACCACGAACAGTATTCCTGCCAAGATTCCAAGGGCTTTTGATTTCGCCCTGCAAAACTTTTTCATTTTCTTCTACTTAATATGGTAGGTGTCACACTTATTTTACAAAGTGTTTTTTTAAGTTATAGTTTGCGTCAATAAACCAATCCAATTACCATGTTTCATCCCTTTTCTCGTATTTGGTATATTGTTATGGCATTTTTAGTAATTTTCGTTATCGAAAAAGTGGGCGTGGTCTTAGTCGGATTTCGGCCATTTTTTACACCAATACAAACTGAGTTCAGATAAGTACGTGAACTGAGTTTAGTAAAGATATATCGATTTTTGCTCAAGTTATCGTGTTAACGACCGAACGGAAGGACAGACGGTCGACTGTTTATAAAACACAGCGAAGAAGCGCGCCTTGTTGGACTGTCATTATCGTTTAGACGGTTAAGCGGCAATAAATAACTAAGTTAGTTAAATTTTGTCTTGCATTGGTGCCTCCTATCAATATTAAAACATTTCCACGCTGTTCGCAAACTAGTTTAGACAGCATCATATGAGTTGTAACAGCTTTTGGAGTAACTAGTTTTGAACTATAGTTACCAAATTTGTGTTTTACCGCAGCTCAGATTTCATTTTCATTAGATTTTAATTGAACATTAAACTTTTTGGCAGGCATTGGTGTGTTTTTTCTATTTTTTCTTTCTCGCTTGAATTATTTTGAAAAATTTTAATTCAAATTTCATTATTTTATATCCGTGATGGAATTTCGCGCTTATTTTGTATTTCTTATTGTATGGCATCGGGGACAAAGCATAACCGCGCATCTAGCTTTTACAATACTGCATAGGTAAGCCTTGTTGGACGGTCATATCCGCTTACATGACTAATTAAGTAAGTAAGTAAGTTAATCGACATCGTAACTAAAACAATATTTCTATAATTCATATTTATTTATTTAACAACTTAGTACAGAGTAAGACCAGATATAGTCTTTTAAAACTACTTCAGCTAAGTAATTCAACATAAATAGTAAAAATATGTATATCCTAACTTAAATCCAAGTAGCATATTTAGAATAAATTAAACCTAAACGAAAGAAAGATAGGCAAAATCAAAGTGAGAAAAGGGGAAAGAAAGAGAAGCAGGGATCTTAAACACCCATACAATGTGTTTGCATTGTTTTTATACAGCTTTGAAGTACTTGAGTATTACAGCCTTGTAGTTGAATCTTTTTATTCCAGCTTTCACACTATCTGGATTGAATTCCATAATCTAACAGCGCTAATGAAAAATAGTCTAGATGAGGTTAAGTACCTAACCTAAGACTTTGATGTCTCAGTGATCTCACTGGTCTCAACTTTTCGAACAGGTAATTTGGTCTCCTCCATAATAAGAATTTGTATATAAATATGCAATTCCTAGCGGCTAGATAATTTTCAAGGCTGCACCCAAGAATTTTCGTTCGCCAGACAGATATGTGATCATATCTGCAATCCCGTAAACGTATCTCGTTGCATTGATAAACGCTACAGCAACTTTGTTGTATGACACTGAGTCCATTTTAGCATATACTGCCTCAGCGTAAGTTATAAGCGGCATAATTAACTGCAACACAAGTTTTCGCCTGGTTTCAACGGGTGTAAATAGGGCCGAAAATCTTAACTTCCGTAATATGGCATAAACATTGTTAACCACCCTGTTGACATGGTCAGTACAAGCAAGTTTACAGCTCGCAATAAAACCTAGACTTTTTACTCTGTCAACAAATTTTAAGTGGACTAGTGCCAATATACAACGCACAAAAGCCAATATAATATACTACACTATGACATATAGGCAAAACATAAGACCTAGATGCATTTCGAACTCAACGAATTTTCACCAAACCAAACAGAGATTGCAGACAGATCGTTACTAATTTTGACACATAAATCTTCAACAAGACCAATACGACGTGACAAATACAATTGCATGTCATCGGCATATGCATGATAGTGACATACTGGCACACATCAAAAATATCAATCACAAAGAGACTAAATAATAGTAGACCAAGACCCGACCTTTGTGGTACGTCATCATATACAGGTTTAGACTGCGACAAAGAATTTCCTGACTTAACTTTCTGCGTCCTATCCTTAAGATAACTGGCAATAAGCTTGACTGAGCTATCCTCAAATTCGAAGTAATACTTTAGATTCGTACATAGCAGCTGATGATTCACAGAATCAAATGCTTTGGAGAAATCCAGTAAACAAAGAAGTATTAGGTCGCCAGCATCAAAACTAGTTCTTACATTATTCAGTACTTTAACCATTGCTGTAGAGCAGCTGTGGTTGGTCAGAAGCCAGATTGCAATAGACTGAGTAATTTATTTTGCTAGATAAAGCATGAAATTTTTGCTGCGATTAAATTTGCACATACCTTCGAAAATGTAGGCAGTATGCTGATAGGCCTATAATCACCTGCATACGTAGCATTCGTGCAATAGGAAGTATAATAGCTTTCTCCACATCGTGAAAAAACATGAGGAGGTGAAGCATAAATTTATGATTGTGACTAAAGATGATTCAATCACAAGTATAGTAATGTTTTTGTCTTATCTATCTATGTTATTATCTATGTTAAATCTAGCAACTCCAAAAAATTTTAACTTACACACTGTTGCAGTTGCTTGATACTCGGTTTTGCACATCCCCCGATGATATTTATATGCATATGATTACTGTTGCACATTAAATACTTATTTGTATGAGTACATATCATGTTTTTTTACTTTTGCATTTTTACGCTTTATAAGGATGACTGATGCTCATTTGCAAGCGTTCAATTGCAATTAGACAAAACATGTCAATTTGTTGTTTAGTCATGTGCTTTAACAAAGTTGCTTAAATATGCGCGTACACCATCTGCGAACCTAAGTGATGTCGATTTTTTCCTTCAACTCTTCTTTTCATGAGCACGTACTTGTACATATCACGGCTCCAAAAAAGGAGAAAAATAAAAATGATTTTGCGGGTTCCGTCATGAAAGACATCATGTTTTATTAAGCTCAGATTATTTACTGTGATTAACAATTATTGATGTGTAAATATCTTTTCCACGGCATGGGGCATTCACAATGTAAGCGTAAGTGTAGTCACTACACTGTGGCGTAATGTAGGAACAATGTAGGTGATAGATTTGGTAAGAGCAAATTAGGCAGCCAATAGTTAATGGAAATTAACGAAGACAGAAAAACAAATCGATGATACATAAGTAAAGGAGCAGTTGAAATGAAAAAGAAACAAAGTTAATGTAAGAAAGTTGAAACAGAAGAAGAAGATGAGGAAGAGCAGTGGAATAAGAATGCAGTTAACGTCACGGTTGTCGAAGCCAAGGGAAGGCTTTCAATAGCAAAAATTATCGGTGAGCTATCAACTTCTTTATAACGAGTTATCGATTTATTATCGAAAAACTATCAATTGTTTATGGAAAAGTTATCGGTTATTAATCGAAAAATTATCGATATGTTATCAAAAGGTTATCAATAGGTGTGTTATCGATTTCAAATCGTCTATTTATCAATTTGTTTTCGAAAACTTAACGATTTCGACAAAAAACTATCGATTTGTTGTCTAAAAGTTATCTACGTATTATTTAAAGTTATTAATTATTTATCAAAAATTTTTCCATATGTTATCAAAAAGTTATCATTTTGTTATCGGAAAGTTATCATTTTTTTAACGGAGTATTACCAATTTGTTACCATTGTAATGTCAAGGCCAAGTCAACACCCATCTGCGTTTTCCAACTCTGTAGAGATTTCCCTTTTCACACATTGCCAAAGTCGAGGCTCATAACCGAGTAAGTTTCATACCTGCGCTAACCTCGTACAGACCATTTAAAAAATTCTGTCAATATCCGACTTTGGGCTTATAGAAAGGTTGATAAATAATACGTAGGACATTTCTATGGAAAATTGTAATCCCGAATGTGATTTTATTTAGATGATTTCGAGCAGGTATGATAAGGGACATAAAGAGTGTGATTTGTGTTCGTAGAAAGCGGACTTTCCTTGACTGGTTACTAGATTGATTCTCTTATTTATGACAAGAAATACTATGGCTTGCCCTCATTCACCGCAAGATGCTCTTTTTGTTCAAGGCCAATATATGTATAGCCTTTCAATCAATTTCTCATCTTCATATTAGAACACCTAGCCGATCTATTGCTGTAGAAGTCACAATTCTTATTGTCTCAGCCCACAAATTTTCTCTATAACCCGGATATTATCGTGCGTTATTCCTATCAGCCAGGATCTCAAACCGCTCAATCACATGCGTTTAGGACTCATATCTTCCTAGTCCTATGTACGTCGTGTCTGCTCGTTGAAAATATTCTTGTCAAGCATTGATCTCGGTGGAACTATAACTGAAAGTTTTTTGGAGCCCTGTTGTTTATTTATTAGTTATGGACGACAAAGTGGCGTTCAAACTTGTTGCTTGTTCAGCTATTGTTGTGAGCAAAGTATGCAGGTATGCAGGTAAAATGAAAAATAAATATCAAAACCCATAAATAATGTAAAATACAACAATTGGAATTTAAAAAAAAATGTTAGTAAAGCTTTTTATGCTGTCAAATAGACCATCGGGCAAGATAAAATTAAATAAAATAAAATATGTTTTCGATTTGAATGCATTGATCAAATAACAAATGTTTGTGACTAGAGTTTGACATTATTTATGCAGTTTTTGTAGAAGAATGTATTATAATGGTATTTATGATTGCAATAATTGTCTAAGCATACAAGGAAAAACTAAAGGTCTATATTTAAAATGTAAACCAGAATAGCATTTGTGATACTAAAGAAAAGTTCATAGAAGTAACAAAATCCAAAAAACGCCGTTATTTGTATCTGTCTGTAGGACTGTAGGGTATTGTGAATATACTTTATCGCATAAAAAATATAAGTAGACTAGAAAACTTAGACGTATACGTGCAATATACAATCCTCTATATGGGGGCGCAATAATCCCATTACTTAAGTTCTTATAAAGTTTTTTTTTAAGTGTAGGGGGTTTAAATGCTCTAGTAAATTATTTGCAAAAATCAAAAGGAAAACGTTAGGATGACTAAAAAAATATTGCCCAATATTTTTTGTAAATGACTTCGGGACTTTCATTATATTCGTACTAAGAAGAGAACTTTATTATACGTTGGGTTCTCTGTAAGAATGTGAATGAGTCTAAGATAAATCTGGGATGAATCGCAAAGGAATATGTGACTGTTTTGCCAGTTTTGATATGTTTATGAGGGTTGCACTTATCCCTTTTATGTGAGCATGTTCAATAGAGAGAGATACCAGTTTTACTTGTTTTTTACTGAGCAAGTATTTTCGAACACATCATTTTTCTACCATCTTTATACCATTACTGGTACTGTTTGCCTCATGCTTTTTGTACCCTTACTGGCAATGTTGGAGGTGTCCTCTTTTTTCGTCTATGGGTACTATCGGACAAGTTCTGCTTCTACGCGTACTTTTATAAATTTTAAAATTTTTTTAAACTCTAATACAATATTTTTATTTATTTTTTTTTCGTGTTTGGATTGGAGAAAAATAAAAATAAGAGAAACACGATAGCAGAACATATGCTACTAGTATATTATAGTCGGTAAAGGGCTCCACATTTTTTTAAAATAATAAATTCAATGCCATTAATTTTATTTTATTTTACACACTTCATGTTTTATTGTTTCTTAAAACTGGCTACATAAATTTCAAACTGATCAATCCCAACCATGCCCACAGGGACTAGAGGGGATTAATTAAACCGTAAATGTAGAAAAAACATATCAATCGCAGACCACTCTCTTTAGTGATTAATCGAAACTATTTCTTTATAGTTATCTTTGTTGGTGTTTAGCACGATAGGGTAAGCTCTTCTGGACAACACGAATGTCCATAGCATAGCAATAGATACGTAAATCTAGAAAAATCCTGCGGATATCTAACTCAGGGGAAGCTGAAGCACTGGCGCCACGCTCTGGCAAAATTTGGATATTCGACTCGAAGATTCCTCATTATCGTCCTTTATGCAACCACAGAAGAAAGGGTAATATATTATATTATTCCACCGTTAGAAAGGCCTTTACCCAGCCATCAACATATTCCTGCGAATTAAAGCGCAGCAACTAAGCTGGCTAGGCTATGTTATGCGAATGAAAGATGATGCTCCGGATAAAATAGTATTTTTTATCGCGAGTCCCAGGAACAAGTGAAGATAGATGGGTTTGCATGAAGTTGTACGTCTAGAAAACTAATGCTTTTAAACTTACTAGCGATCACCCAGGAGTTGAAGTTAGGCCACAACAGAGGTTTCTTTAGCAGCAACAAATGGTTTGGGTATCAACCGATACCGATAAGTTTTTATTTTAGCATCAATGCGATAATAACTGTCGAGTTATCGGTTTGTTATCGTCTTGTTACTGCCGAGTTATCGGCTTCTAATTAGTATCTTATCGGCTTGTTATCTACGGGTGGCAGATGTGCATATATTGAAGTTTTATCGGTATCTGGTTTTACAACAAATCTTGAGTCATCGTAAAAAAATCGATAATACGCCGAAAATAAGTTGCGAACACACGATAAAAAGTTAGTAGCACTCCGATAAAAATACATAACATTTTTGATGAAACGTTGATAACATTTCCATAATTTACCGATAACTTTTCGATAGCAAATCAGTAACTTTTCGATAGAAAAGCGAAAAACTTTCTGATAGCAAACCATAACATATCGACATTTTTTCTACAGATAATCGAAAACTTTTCGATAGTACATCGATAAACCGATAAGTTCTCGATAAAATATTGATAAACCATTGGCAATCTGTGTATCAAATGTTACATATACATACATATAAATCATTTCAGGCGTTGTAGTCTGACTACATAACAAAGACAAACATCGGGACATCAAAAGATTCCAACCCACATATTTAGAATATTTCCTAGGAGACCTAACAAACATTGCCCAGCTCGAAAATTGCCTTGCGTATATTAATACCTTTCATGAAAATAAAATGGCGAAGGAGAATAATAAGTATACCGATTTGATCAGGATGACAATCTAAGTTTATTTAGCCATGTCTGTCTGTCTGTCTGTCAGTATGTTTGAACGCAAACTAGTCCCTCAATTTTTGAGATATCTTGATGAAATTTTGTTAACGGGTATCTGTTGGTGTCAGATTAGACATTTGTCAGAATCAACCGGATCGCACCACTAAAACATATATCCCTAAAACAGCCGATTTTTCAGAAAAGAGGTTTTTTTGTAAACCTTCCTCAACCTACCAGTTAGAAGGTTGATCTGTCTTAAAAAATCATAGGGATCGGTCATATATAAATTATATACCCCATACAAACCTACTGTTTGCATAAGAAAATTGTAGTCGTGTCTGTCCCCAAATTTCATTAAATATTACGTATACGACACACCATATCCGTGTTATCTATATACATATACGCTTAAACTTTATATAGACTGCTAAGCGTTAAACTTTATCTAAACTTCTGAAATTGCTGCGCAGAAAATTAGTATTCCTAAATTTCCATACGCATTATACTCAGATGCAACTGAAATATGTGTCTAATTTCACCTCTACACTACCTCTATGTATTAGCTCTTCAAATGGTGTGTGTCCACTATTCACCGCAACCGATTCAGCTATAGGTTATACATTATGGCCTACAGAGGTGTGTGTCTCCGCTTTTCGATACAAGCCGATCTGTAGCTACTTATTTAACAACAACCGCTAGAGGGGTCACCTGAACATTATATAAGTGAGGATAAGCGTTTTTATACCCGAAAACGTAGACGTATATATGTGTAAAAAACACGGCTATTATTCGTATGTACATCTGTTCACTATATTCTACATATCTTATCCAGCCGATTATTTGGATTATACCAACTGGATAAGATTATTGTTCCGCTCCATTCATGAAAAGTATGAAATCTTCGGCATAGCCACAGACAATCCCTTCTACTACTTTTTATACTCAGCTGAGGAGAGCTCACAGAGTATATTAATTTTGTTCGCATAACGGTAATCCGTAACGGCATAAACTAATCGAGATAGATATAGACCTCTATATATCAAAATGATCTGGGCGAAAAAAGAAATTCATTTAGCCATGTCCGTCCGTCCGCAAACACGATAACTTGAGTAAATTTTGAGGTATCTTGATGAAATTTGGTACGTAGGTTCCTGGGTACTCATCTCAGACCGCTGTTTAAAATGAACGAAATCGGACCATAACCACACCAACTTTTTCGATATCGGAAATTTCGAAAAACCGAAAAAGTGCAATAATTCATTACCAAAGACGGTTAAAGCCATGAAACTTGGTCGGTGGGTTGATCTTATGACGCAGAATAGAAAATTAGTAAAATTTTGAACAACGGGTGTGGCACCGCCCACTTTCAAAAGAAGGTAATTTCAAAGTTTTGCAAGCTGTAATTTGGCAGTCGTTGAAGATATTATGATGAAATTTGGCAGGAACGTTACTTCAATTCCTGTATGTGTGCTAAATAAAAATTTGAAAAAACGGATTACGAACACGCCCACTTTTAAAAAAAAATTTTAACAAAAAAAATGGATTTCTTTACAGTATATAAGTAAGTTATGTCAACATTCAACTGCAGTAATGATATGGTGCAACAAAATACAAAATAAAAGAAAATTTCAAAATGGGCGTGGCTCCGCCCTTTTTCATTTAATTTGTCTAGAATACTTTTAATGCCATAAGTCGAACAAAAAATTACCAATCCTTGTGAAATTTGGTAGGGGCAAGATTCTATGACGATAACTGTTTTTTGTGAAAATGGGCCAAATCGGTTGAAGCCACGCCCAGTTTAAATACACAGTTGACCGTCTGTCCTTCCGTTCGGCCGTTAACAATAACTTGAGCAAAAATCGATATATCTTTACTAAACTTAGCTCACGTACTTATCTGAACTCACCTTATCTCGGTATAAAAAATGGCCGAAATCCGACTATGACCACGCCCACTTTATCGATATCGAAAATTACGAAAAATTTAAAAAATGCCATAATTCTATACGAAATATCAAAAAGGGATGAAACATGGTAATATGATTGGTTTATTGACGCAAAACATAACTTTGGAAAAAACTTTGTAAAATGGGTGTCACACCTACCATATTAAGTAGAAGAAAATGAAAAAGTTCTGCAGGGCGAAATCAAAAGCCCTTGGAATTTTGGCAGGAACAGTATCGTGGTATTACATATATAAATAAATTAGCGGTACCCGACATATGGTGTTCTGGGCCAGCCTGGTCCACATTTTGATCGATATCTCGAAAACGCCTTCACATATACAACTAAGGACCACTCCCTTTTAAAGCCCTCACTAGTACCTTTACCCACATCGTTCAAACACGTTATGGAGTCACCTCTGGTCGTCCTTTATCGATATCTCGAAAAGCTGTCCGCCTACAGAACTAAGCCCACTCCCTTTTAAATAATTATTAACACCTTTCATTTGATTCCCATACCGTACAAAACACATTCTAGAGTCACCCCTGGCCTACCTTTATGGCGACATCCCGAAATGGCGACCTCCTATAGAACTATGGTCCACTCCCTTTTAAAATACTCTTTAATACCTTCCATTCTCTCCATTCCTTCCATTTCCAGTCCAGGGTTACCCTAGATTCATTTTCGTACATGGTGATTTATCTCCAAAGCTCTCAGCTGAGTATGTAATGTTCGGTTAGACCCAAACTTAGCCTTCCTTACTTGTTTTAATTCACTTTTTACACTCATCATCTCTCTTTCGTTACCATGTTCAAAATTATAAAAAATCTGGAACGCTTTTGTTTACACTTTCTTCGTACAAAGCAAGGTCAAGGTTGGTCGTAAGCAGATTTCATGATTAGCGAATTGAGTAGATTAACAATTTTCTAGACCATTCCTTATTATTCGTAGCAAATTTCATATTAAACATGCTTTTGCAATTACTTACTCCAAATTTAGTTCAGTAAATTAATTTATTAATTATTTATTATCGAATTAAATAATAAACGGAAAATCATAATTAAAACTAAAATTATTAAGCTTGCGTCCTCGCACCGAAAAGGAAAGTGGTTCATTACTGCGGGCCAGTTGGCCACCAGCAAAAAGATACACACATACTTTATATTAGTTGCAAAGTTTTTGACCCAAATAAGTATGTATGGCATTAGTGTGAACCATTTTTTTGATTTCACAATTCTCTGACAAAGCTAGAAGCTGCGCTATCTTCAAGAAGTGTTGAGGAGCGAGTGTGTTGGGAAGTCTTTCACTAACAAACTTTGTAGTAAATGCTACGGAAATGCTTCTAGTTTCAAGTAACCAAATTAGGTTATGTGTTGCCTTTTCTTAAAAACGCATCGCGCTATTGGTATTTTTAGACCCAAGTTTGGAAAATATACCTTGGGACACAAAATCATTATGTATAACGCAACGAGTCATTTTTCTCATGCGAACCAAATTGCATCTATATATCTTGATATATAAAAGACACGTGTCACTATGTTTGGGGCCAATGGACTCCTAAGGAGGCCCGCGATTTAGAGGTACTATGACACTTTTTTTTACTTCAGGAGAGTCTTTAGTTGTTCCATGTGCAATTTTTAAGCCGAGTTTCAAAAGCAACGAAAATCTGCATTTTGTTTTAATATTATAGTGAAGTGTTAAAAATAAAAATCTGGTTGGTCGCCGGTGTTTGAAGAGATGCGTCGGTCCATTTTGTTCAAACTTTCACACAAGTTGCGTCAACCTCACGCAGTGGTTACTACATGGTTTGGTTGCGATCCACGTACAGGGTCTCGAGATATAGGCCGAAACGTGGACCCGAGTACCCCTAGAATATGTTTATAGAATATGGAAAACAAATGAAAGCTGTTGAAGTGTGTTTTAGTAGAGGGTAATTTTTATACCCCTGGGTGACTAAGAGTCTCGAATTATAGGCCAAAACGTGGGCCAGTGAATGCCTAGACAGTGTTTATACAATATGGATATCAAATGAAAGCTGTGATGAGTGCTTTAATACAGAGTAATAAATTATCCAGAGACGGACTGGGACTGAGATTAGGACTAGGAATGGGACTGAGACTCGGAGTGGGATTGGGACTGACTCTCGAAGTGGGACTGGGACTGGGACTGGAATAAAATACATACCACCCTCTGGGACAGGCAATAAGAGATGCAGAAGAATGAGAAGGAATTGAGAGAAGAGAAAAGAGAGAAGGAGATTGAGAAAGAGAAGAATGAGACGAAGATGGAGATAGATGAAACGAAAAAGGCGGAGGGTGGAGTGAATAAGAAAAAGTGAAGAAGGGGAGGGCAGAGTCAGACGGAAAAAGCTTATTAAAATATATGCAGATAGGCCAAATTTAGGGCAGGACAACGTCTGACGGGTCTTCTAGTGAGTATATAAAAATCAAGTTCTGTGTGTATGTGTGATCCCTATGGAAACGTATTTCCCATAGTTCAATTATCACCAAATTTTTGGTATAGGTTCCTTCGATCAAGGCGAAGGTTTTTCATATTTCAGAACTAAGAATTTTAAATTAACTTTTTTTTCAACTTAACGTGCGTCACTGGGTGGTGCGACAAATTTTGTATGTCAGCAAAAGTTACTCATACCCCATGTACGTACTTAAATGCAGATCTTTTGTTTGGTCATAGCATTGTATTCGGAAAAAATTAAAGCGATTGCATTTAGTGATTTAAAGTTTTTATTAAATTTTATCCATTCCATTGTAAAAATAGCTGTCTATATGAGATGACAGACAAAAAATGTACAGCCAAAATATTTTGATTAAGTCATGAGATTGTGAATATGAATTGTGTGTGACAAAATAAAATTTGAAAAATAAAGCAAAGAATGATAAATTAGAGGAATGAGGGATCTAAGAAAAAAGAAGGAGAGAGGTAGAGGGTGATTAAAAAGAAGAGGGAAAGATATGGAAATTATAAATGTTAAGAATGAGAACAATTGGGAGATAAATTTTGAAGAAGATCAATAAAACCCTATATACTGATTGCTTGACTTGAGTAACGGGAAGGAATGCATTAAAATACACCTTCTTAGTTAGAGCAACGCCGGGTACCCTGCTAGTATAATATAAGAGCATTCATTCGCTTCAGTGAGTGACATTAAACCTTATTGCCTTTGTGAAATGTTTGGCATTATATAGTGGAGAATGTGAATGTGAGTGACTTTGACGCATACTGTCATGATTTCTTACATAAAATGGCCATAAATTTAAACAAGAAAATTAAACATGACCGATTTCAATTTCATAAAAATATTCAAGGGATCGAGCAATAAGAGGACATAGGGCTTAATTCTTAAAAAAAAACAAAAAAAACCAGTTCCAAGTTGTGTTCTAGAACATTGCTTTGTTGAGAATATATCCATCTTTGAATTGATCCACCCTAATGTACACACAAATAATCATAATTAAATGTGCATGCTTTATTTAGCGCATTTCAAATTGCGGTTTGTATTACTAATTTTCTGAATGACTAACTGATTGACTGACCAACTGATTAATTGAATGGCTGTTGAATTGAGTATTTTATTGCAGCGTTCATCAATGGAATAAACAACACGTCTTTCGAGCAACAAGTACTTGATGTTCAATTCATCATTATTATTGCCAGTGACATCAATAGATAGTAGAAGCATGGGCTTGTATAACTCCAGGGCTCCAAAATAGCATATAACTCGAATAATTGAATAACGATTAATTACTAAAAGAAAGCTTGCAAAGAAAACCTTTTAAGATCGCGAGTTCCACTCGAGCACAAGGCCTAATAATAATTATTTTATTTTATAATTGTTATGATACATATTTTCTTGAATGAAAACATTATTTAAATTTGAATAGAAGAAAGAAAAAATTTAGACAACTGCCAAAGCTGGTTGTATAGGTGCATTTCGAGAACTGTTAAATTCCGTCATCGGCAACGTTTAGGCGCCGCTACTATAACCCTTCAGCTAGCACAGCATTCAGACTTCATACTATCCATTGCACGTTTTTAGTTCAGATTTCAGCTGTTCGTCTCCTAGCGACGACGAAACAGTTCCACAGAAAATGCACATCTTATATATTATTTGTAATCTAATAAATAAAGTTTTGGTTGTAAAGATGGAGATTCGTGCTTTGGCGAGCTTTGGGCATTATAAAAACAAACGATTGTGAGCACACAAAGAAATATATTTGTACTATGGCACTATTGTGAATATTTGATTTGAACTAACACATTCGGCAGCGCAAGCGCATGTAAGTTTTTATTGATAGATGATTGATTGATAGAACAGCTGATTGCTGTTGATATTTGACATGAGATTTATATATTTGTTGCGCAAGATGCGCACGGGTCCGTCTAGTCTTTCTTCATGTAAGATGGAGAGTTTGAGTTGTGATGTATCCTGATCATGTGATCATACCACCTCACATGTTGTTTAAAGTATCTCTGCTCAGTTAGAGCAGGCACTCAACCGTAACTTCTTAGATTGATGGTATCATCATTCTTGACTGCCTTCCACCTTTCGATGCTTCTAAGCAGCGACTTTGCAAAATATTCGTAAAGTTTCTGATGCTCATCTGGAGGCAGTACTATAACTGGCTGCAGGCATAAGAGGCGTGTTCAAAGCCTAGACTGACCAAGTGATCAGCCGTATCGTTTCATGGGAACTCCAATGTAGCCCGGCATTTAGATTATATTAAGCGCAACATTATTTACCGGCAAATAACATTCTCGAAGTTAGAGAGCTAACCAATGTTTATAATGTAACTTAAATGTGACCACATATGAATATACTCTTATCGCTCCACCTATTTACTATTGTCTTCAACAACACAACACATCGCCAACCCAAAGTGAGCCTTTGAACCATCAGTAAAGGTTTTGCAATGTGTGAAGCAGGGCATCAACATTTTGCTCTAGGGAACTACAAATAATCCTTATGTCAAGGCATGGTGACATGTAATACTGTGAGATTAAACAGACACGAATTTCAACACGCAGCGCCCCGAAATATCAATCTCGCCCTACTCTGTGTCATAATGATGACAAACACGCAAATGGGCATACAAACTGAAAAAGACGGTAGTTACAGTATTGTATCCAGAGCATTAGTAGGTGTTGTTGCAAAATTCTTCTTGCAATTCATCGTTTTATTAAGTATGTCAAGCTAATATCCCGCGCTATTACTGAGAGCGAGGTGCATGGCTGATCACTGTACACTGGTCACAGAAATGTAGATCCATGAACTCGCTCTAGGAGACAGAGCACAAGTTTCACCGAGAACTTTTCTGCATTACCAAAATGAAGTTAGTGTTCTTGAAGGTCCCTGCTCATCATATGACTTCCAAAAAGTCAGCTCACTCCGATAATCTAAGATATTTAACTTCAGGAAAAATCCAACTTATCCCCATAGTTTTGTAAAAGAGCATTTGAGAAGAATCCTATGCATTGTAAAGAAGGAAAGATTCGGTCAACTAGTAGGGAGCTGTACAGTTGCCTGAATACTTGTCGACAAATGTGAGTTGGCCGGTATCTTTGTGGTTGAGGTGTGTTATACATGTGCTATCGAAAAGGTATAGACGAAGTTTACAACAACGAATGCGTTTGTAAACAAATCAATCATTGTAGGAGTGCGGGTTCAAATCCCACTCCCAGAGAAAAGGCTTTGAAGATATTTACAAGGTATAATCGAAACAGCTGTCGCCTTATCCGTCCTGATGTCACATGGTTTAAATTTTTCCCAAACTATTAAACAAATTATAAATTAAAATTGCTTTAAATAAATGTTTTCATACATTTAAAGCAATAAGGCCACCCTTGCTTAATTCATTGTACATATAGACGAGTTATCGATTTGTTATGGCAGTGTTAAAAATTAGTGAACGCTAACAAAGATTATAGGATGACTTATCGATTTTTATCGACGACTCATTGGTTTCTTATCGAAACTTTATCGACATATTATAAAATAGTTATCAAAAAGATTTCGATTTTTTGTGACGAAGTTATCGATTTCTTGTTAAATTTTATCGATTTGCTAAAGAAAAGATATCGATTTCTTACCAAAAAATGTTCAATTTTGTCATCGATATGTTATCGAAAAGTTATCTATTTGTTTCGAAGTGTTGCCAATTTGTTAAGAGCGTGCTATCGAAAATGTAAATTTATCGGGAAATCATCGATTTCTTATCGGAGTGCTATCAATTTGTTGTCGCCATATTATAGATTTATTAACGACGTCTCATTGGTTTGTTATAAAGCCAATTCCGATTAAACATCAATATAAAATCCATGGCACATCTGTAACCTGTATTTATGAGGTATGCGGTTGAGGCGTCATCGCACCTGCGCAACTTGTTTTGGCCGTTGAAGGCTGCATACCGCAAGGCACTTGCAATGTTGTTTGCTTTTGATCATTCAAAACACGTGCGCAATAGTAAGACTTATAATGATGTTAATGATAATTACCACTACCCATTGCAAATGCTGACATCACATCTTAGTATGCTGCACACACACACATATGTACATACATATGCATTTGTTGCTGTTGCCAGCCATAAACTCGGCAGTGGTTTCTGTTATTGTCTCTGTTGCAATTGTCTTATTAACACTTTGACGTTTTGCCTTCACTCTCGCCTTCAACTAGTCGCCTGAAGCGCGTAACAAAGAAATATAAAAAGCACTTAAAATGCTTGTATTGTGTATATTTCTGCATTAGTTTAGCACTGCGCACATACGGCCAATGTGTTGATTTACCCGGACAAAAATATTTAAATATAAACAAAGTTGTTTTTGTTAAAAACCAACCAATTACAAATCTGTACTAGAGCTGCAAATGTATCGATATTCGGCATACTCGATATTTTCGATATTTAAGAGGGAGGCTATCGATATATCGCGATATATATCGAATTTTTGTTATAATGAAAAGTGCTTACTCAATTTAAAAGCAATATCAGGTATATATCAGACATTTATATAAATATAATATATACATGTATATATATATATATATGTAATATTGTCGTCATAACTTCGAAACTTTCATAAAACACATTGTCCGCGATGGTAGCTTAGACAGCGAAGCGAGGTTATATACAAAGTTACGACACCATTTGTCATCCACTATGGGAAAAGGTCGAACGTCTGCGGTGGCTAAACACCAGTAGGTGCTGGCAAAAGCCTTTTACGTGATGATGGATCTTCATATGTTTTTTCATATAAAAATTGATCTTATTTGGCGAGCTATGTGAATCTAAATTTGCAGTTGTATGCGATCGTTCTAGATGGTGAAACAAATTGGACGTATTACCACTAGTTGTATAACATTTTTTGCAATACTATTACTGATTTTGTCAAAATGGGATCCAAATGCTTACTTTGTACTTCGTAGCTTTTTGGCAACACAATTTTCGTCTTCAAACTCAATGATGTCTTCTGTTGCGTGTATATCTATGTATAGGAATACATGTATATATGTGTATATAATATGAAAAAAATAACGTAACTTTCACATTAAACTTTTGTAAGAATTTTTCAATATTCAGAGCCACCAACTTGTTAGGTATTCATCTAAAATAAACACAAATCTGACATAATGTATGTAATTTTATTTATTTATGTTTTATTTGTCTTACCAAAGTTTTAGACACTGGTAATTCTGCCGCTAGAGAAAGGAATAAGAAATGGGAATAAAGTACTCGATATTTAGAAAAAAACATCGATAATCGCACCACGAACCTGGTATCGATATAAATATCGATACTTATGCAGCTCTAATCTCTACCACATGAAAATACGGCTACCGATGCGTATACGTAATATTTGTTATTACCCTGCAAAAAAATGCGACTAGTTTTGCATGAAGCCGTGAGAATCGCAAAGGAGTATGCGACCAATGCCAGTTTTGATCTCTTTGTATGAGTTGAACTGTTACCTTCTGTTTGAGCATGTCCTATGATGAGACTAATTGCACCCATTTATACCCAAGCGGGAACGATAGGACCAATCCCCTTGTATCCATATGGTAGCGAATGAAGACTAGTCTCTTTTCTCATCAAAAAGTGTAGTTTTCGTAGAGGCAATATTAAAACTTGCAAAAATTGTTATGGGTCGACGATAATGGAACATATGGCCCAAATCATTTAGGTTCGGCATAGGGTTCCGCATTTTTCTTAAATAATTCGAATCAATCTACTATTATCTTTGTTATTTAACTTACTTCGTTGACGCTTTTTATGTTTCTTAAAATGGGCTACATAGATTTTAACCTGAAAACCCCTGTATGGGTTTTATTATATTATACATATTACCTGTTAAACTTTATATACTTTGTGAATTCAATCATTTATGTTCAATAATTTTATTTTCATTATTTTGAATTTTTTAACTATCAAAGATTTTCATTCTATAAAAAATCATAATAAATATAAAATATACTTTTAGGCGTTTGTCAATAAAAGTTTTTGCTATAAAAATATAATACTGGTTTCGAGCAATTCATTCACTTTGTGAATCCAACAAAAAAAATTCAAAATAATGAAAATAAATTATTGAACATAATGATTGAATTCACAAAGTATATAAAGTTAACAGGTAATATGTATAATATAATAAAAACCATACAACCCCCTCTTTACGCAAAAGGGACTAGAGGGGATCAATTTTGCCCCAATGTAGACAAAAGAAGTCAATCGGCGACCGCTCTCTTTAGGGATTAGTCGCTCTATTTTTTGCAGGGTAGTGTTTGTTGTAAAAAGTTACACACATACACAAAAACAGGCAAGGGAATTATATATACTTACTTAATTTGTGCTTAACCGTTTCAACGGTTATGGCCGTCCAAAAAGGCGTGTTCGTCTTTTCTTGGCTGGGTTAACTGGCGCCAATTGGTCACACCAAGAGAACTTAAATCGTTTCTACCTGGTGCTTCCAGCGAGTGAGGGGCCGCCCTCTTCCTCTCCTTCCGTAGGCGGTTTCCGATATAAATACTTTCTTAGCCGGAGCATCATCTTTCATTCGCGTAACATGTTGATGCCTACGTATATAGCTCGTTCAGCTCATCATTAAATCTTCTGCGGTACTCGCCGTCGCCAACGCTTAAAGGTACGTTAATCTATCGAAGAACTTTTCTCTTGAACATTCCAACAGTCGCTTCAACTGATATTGTCATGGTCTCTCCTCCTGCGCCATATAGCAGGACGGGCACGATAAAGGACTTGTAGAAGATGATTTTCGTTTGCCGAGTAAGGATTTTACTTTTCAATTACCTGCCTATCCAAACCAGCATTTATTGGCAAGAGTGATTTTTCGCTGGATTTCAGAGCTGTCATTGTTGTTTTTGTTAATGCTGGTTCTCAAATAAACGAAGTCTTTTGCTATTTCCTATTTATGGCTGCCAACAATGTCGTGGTTGCCAAAGCTGGAAATGCGCTTACGCTTTGCCTTTAAGGGTATTAAAATTACATTTTAATGTTATTAGCTAATTACATATTAATGTCGTTATCTAATTACATCATTCTTCATCATCATCCAAAAGAACCAGCAATCTCTTCTTTGTGTTTACTGATGATCATTTGGAACACCAATTAATATCAATCTTCTTCCACGTTTTTTTCTACAATCAGTGTAGGTCTGACACATCCCCTGTTTTCCCACAGCTTTTTATCCCTTCGTGCATAACTTGATCTAGCCAGTTAAGCCTGTTGGCCTTTTAGAAGTGGCGTTGTTGCCGACGGTGTTTTCTTTTAGCTTACTAGGATAATTTTTTTCCGACACTAACTGTGGTTGGCAAATAGACGTAGTTTAGAAAGTTCGTCTGTCCAGAATGATGTTACTGGCCATGCCCGCATGTGCTGACTCTTCGACGACAAGGCAAATTCCCGATATTATATAGAAAACACTGTCGAAATTAGCGTGAAAAGCAAGCCTCAAAAAATTAAGAAGTAATTCTGATACGATTAAGGAAAAATTTCGAAATGATAGCGAATCAAACCCGAAAGTATAGCTAAACTAAACCAAAAATTATGCCGAATCACCAAACCAAAAAGTGCTAAATCAACACAACAAAAACAAATGGTTGCTAAGCGATTTTAAAACTATCCAAACATTCCGGAGGATGATGCCGAAATGCTATAGAAATTATCCATAAATAATCGTAGATATCAAAGAGGATTCCGAAGCATCTTATGGTCCTGAAATAGTCCTAAAATTATTACAAAAGAAAATTCCGAACGGATTCCTTCACTTGATACACGGATTGGAGTATTATAGCATTCATTAGATAATGGCTGTACGTAATGGCTTTGGTATTGAAAATGATCTAGATAGAACGAACACTTAGGATAGGCTAGGTTTTGGTGGTAGCTGTTCTGGTAGGGGATGCTTACTTGGACAGCATGAAGTTCCGCTGTGATTCCACAAAAAATGACGGTGGCGTAAGCTATAGCTACTTATAAGCTTCGAATGATACCAATCTCAAACTTGGATAAACCCTCTGGAGATCCCAAGAAAGTCTAGCCCGGCAAAGTAACTCAATGATTTCACCTCCCGTCCTCCATACAGAAGCAGCAGGGTGGAGTTTTCAGTATATTAAGACGTATAGCATGGATGGTTGTTGTTGGTAGCGTTAAAGACACTCCTATACGTTTTTGAAGAGTGCCATCGATGTTGATGGTTCTTTGCTGGATACAGATCTTACACGTTGTGGTAACAAGCACCATTAAGGTACTAGTTCGACCATCTCAGGAACGATTTAATATGACCACATCGAAACTCTCTAAATGTAGTAGCATTGGATAGCATTTCATCCACCGCGTTATTAATCGCGGCAGATTCCGCTTCGAAGACGCTGCAATGTTCAGCCAACTTAAACTTGCGGCTTACAGACCTCCCCCCATCCCTCACCAATCTTTCCGTCCAACTTCGACCCATACTGTGTCACAAGTTAACTGGTCCCTTGCCCATTCCTCTCTCAGAGAAATGACTGGGGTGAAGGTTGCACAGGAAGCATTACTCGGCATATGATAGTCTGTCCTGTCAGTGATAAAGTTGAACCTGTTAGGAAGGCTAGCGTGCTCGAAGTCAGAAAGACCATAGCCTATATAATGAAGCATGACCAACGACCGGTCGCGGGTTAGGCGGCTTAGAATATACCCGCGGTAGGTATGCCTGTCGTAAGATGCGAGTAAATATCAAATTGATTCAAGGGGTTGTGTAGCGCAATATATAGCATCCCCAAGGCCTTCGGGGAGTGTCCTTATCGCTACCAACACGACACAACCGGGCCGCGGCCGTCTTTCCCGCAATATCTACTGGATTTATGTCAGCATGACATTCGATACCAAGGTTCTAACCCGCCCACACTTGATAGAAGAAAATTTAAAGTTAAAAGGCCGTTCATCAAAAGCCGTTGATATCGTTTGCAACTTGGTAAAAGTGTGCTTCTAGTATTATAACTTGGTGTCTGATTGCGCTTGTATTCACTACAATATTGACAAGTATTTCCATTGCAAATTAGTAACACCAGAATTAAACATTATTTCCCAGCTAAATCGTCACGTTTGCCGTGTGTGCAGCGGCATTTAAACTAACGGCTGAAGATTAATTTCCTTTTTTGACAAAAAGTGGTTAACAATGCGACAAGTACTAAATATACTTGTCCTTCTCAAGTTTATTTTGCACTATACCATAAAAACTTAAAAACATAAACTCGAGTGTATGGCTGGGATGCATCTTTGCATGTGTGTGTGTACGTGTTTGTATACTATGCATCAGACGACATATACGGTTAATATGTTGAATGGAAAGTGGCACTTCTTTCGATTTTCTTTGAATATACAATATTGTGGTTACCGCGAATTTTATGTTGTTGCGGTTATTGTTATTGTTATGTTTTTTATACCCGCTGTACTTGTACACAGGGTATTATAACTTTGATTGGATAACGGTTGGTCGTACAGGTATAAAGGAATCGAGATAGATATAGACTTCCATATATCAAACATCATCAGTATCGAACAAAAATTTGATTGAGCCATGTCCGTCCTCCGTCCGTCCCGTCTTCCGTTAACACGATAACTTGAGTAATTATTGAGATATCTTCACCAAATTTGGTACACGAGCTTATCTGGACCCAGAATAGATTGGTATTGAAAATGAGCGAAATCGGATGATAACCACGCCCACTTTTTATATATATAAACATTTTGGAAAATACAAAAAAACTGATTATTTAGTAAATAATACACCAGAATGTTGAAATTTGACGTGTGGACTGATATTGAGACTCTTGTTAAAAATTTGAAAAATTTTTTAAAACGGGCGTGGCACCGCCCACTTGTGATAAAATCAATTTTACAAATATTATTAATCATAAATCAAAAACTCGTTTAAACCTATCGTAACAAAATTCGGCAGAGAGGTTGCCTTTACTATATGGAATGCTTTGAAGAAAAAATTACGAAATCGGTAAAGGACCACGCCCACTTTTATATAAAAGATTTTAAAGGGTCGTGGACGAATAAAATAAGCTACATCTTTGCAAAAAAGAGCTTTATATCATGGTATTTCATTTCCCAAGTGGACTTATAACAAGAAATAGGAAAACTTAAATTAAAAAATGGGCGTGACACCGCCCCTTTAATGACTAACAATTTTCTTCGTTTCGGGAGCCATAACTCGAAGAAAAATTTACATATCGTAACGAAATTGCGAACAAATTTTCCCTATAGCAGGAAATATTTCGAGTAAAAATGGATAAGATTTGTTAATGACCATCGCCCACTTTTATATAAATCACTTTAAAAAGGGTCGTAGGTAAAAATAATAAGATAAATCTTAGCGCAAATTAGTTTTGTACCAATCGTATTTTTATAAGCTTTTATTTAGTTTCACTTTTGTTGTCTGTAATGGAATCTTGCAAGTTAAATTTGATACACTTCCCGGTGTCCGATTGAGCTGAAATTTTGCACACATGTATAACTCCGATGACATGCAATTTTACTTTGTTAGAATTCGATAAATTAATCGATAACACAGTTATCGGTAAAGATTTGTATTTACTTTGGCATAACAGCCTAAGTCCCATACAAAACCGCTGGTACCTATCCGTAGATTGTGATATTTGGACGTGGTGAATCACGCGTGTCACGCGTGGTGAATCTCAACGCTTGCGAAAGCGGTGACACAACCCTCTGTTGTATTTCTGTGTATAACCAACATAGCTGAATTTTTAAGGCTGTTTAACCCTGTAATCTTTTCTGTAATTTATTTTGCTTTTGGAAAAATTACCTATTTGAAAAAAGCTGGCTGAAAAATATTGGCATAACAGCTTAAGTTAAATCAAGAATGGAAAATCTTGGAAAATTTGAGCAGATGTGGCAATTTCGCGCGTCCGTTGACGAAATATTGACAATCTGCTGATCATCGCTAAGAAATTAGCGACATTCCATCAACTAAGCAGCACTTTAGCAATACTACTGTTATTATTTGGCCGCTCAAACACACAAATATTAATTGTGCATTAAATCTAAAATATACAAATACACCATAATAATTTACACGGCCAAAGCCACAATAATTCACACGGGTCATCAATTCTTTCTCTGATTCAAAATCTGAACTACCAGCGCTACCGTCAACAGCTCAGTGTCATCATTGCCAGTAGCGCCAATAACACCAAACTCGTGCCTGACACACAAAAGTCGTTTCACTCAATAGCGCAAGTAAAATGTACTACGCACTCACTACTAAGAACGTCAAAATTCGCTTGGAGTAATTTCGTCAATGAGCTACCATTGAGCTGGCACCGCATTGACGCTGGCGCCATGCAATTTACATCACTAAAATTGCGCGAATGCCCAGGCTCATGACTTCAATACTTATATTTACAATGCTTTAAACTTTAAATACACCTCTGAAGTTGCTGCGCATAAAATGTGTACTAATAAATCCAATACGCATTATACGCAGATGTAACTGATATATGTGTTTTTGTTTCACCCCTATACTTATATTTAAGCTTTTATAAGAACAAGCTTCTATTACTTGTTAATAAAACGAACTAAAAGTAAAAAATAAAATTAAAGAAAAAAAACTTTTTTAAAAATAAGCTTTTATTATTTTGGTTAATAAAATTAACTAAAAGTAAACAATAAATTGACTCTAAAGAAATATAACACTTTATAAGTTTCATTGTAAGCTTAAACGATAATTAGGCTTTTTCGTCTGCGACAAAAAAATTCTATATTGTACATAATTATATATTTTTAACATTAAAACTTTACACCTAAATTATTAAATCTTACAGTTTATATCACAGTCCTAATTGTTCTAATAAAAAGCGTGTTTACATTCGATAGCATGAAAATGAGATCCTATGTCTCCTTAATTATACCATCAAAATGTAACACGTTTTTTATTAGAACAATTAGGACTGTGATATAAACTGTAAGATTTAATAATTTAGGTGTAAAGTTTTAATGTTAAAAATATATAATTATGTACAATATAGAATTTTTTTGTCGCAGACGAAAAAGCCTAATTATCGTTTAAGCTTACAATGAACTTATAAAGTGTTATATTTCTTAGAGTCAATTTATTGTTTACTTTTTAGTTAATTTTATTAACCAAAATAATAAAAGCTTATTTTAAAAAAGTTTTTTATAACTCAGTTGAGCAGAGCTCACAGAGTATATTAAGTTTGATTGGATAACGGTTGGTTGTACATATATAAAGGAATCGAGATAGATATAGACTTCCATATATCAAAATAATCAGGATCGAAAAAAAATTTGATTGAGCCATGTCCGTCCGTCCGTCCGTCGTCCGTTAACACGATAACTTGAGTAAATTTTGAGGTATCTTGATGAAATTTGGTATGTAGGTTCCTGAGCACTCATCTCAGATCGCTATTTAAAATGAACGATATCGGACTATAACCACGCCCACTTTTTCGATATCGAAAATTTCGAAAAACCGAAAAAGTGCGATAATTCATTGCCAAAGACGGTTAAAGCGATGAAACTTGGTAGATGGGTTGACGTTATGACGCAGAATAGAAAATTAGTAAGATTTTGGACAATGGGCGTGGCACCGCCCACTTTTACAAGAAGGTAATTTAAAAGTTTTGCAAGCTGTAATTTGGCAGTCGTTGAAGATATCATGATGAAATTTGGCAGGAACGTTACTACTATTACTATATATGTGCTAAATAAAAATTAGCAAAATTGGATGAAGAACACGCCCACTTTTTAAAAAAAAATTTTTTTAAATTCAAATTTTAACAAAAAATTTAATATCTTTACTGTATATAAGTAAATTAAGTCAAAATTCAACTCCAGTAATGATATGATGCAACAAAATACAAAAATAAAAGAAAATTTCAAAATGGGCGTGGCTCCGCCCATTTTCATTTAGTTTGTCTAGAATACTTTTAATGCCATAAGTCGAACAAAAATTTACCAATCCTTCTCAAATTTGGTAGGAGCATAGATTCTATGACGGTAACTGTTCTCTGTGAAAATGGGCGAAATCGGTGGAAGCCACGCCCAGTTTTTATACACAGTCCACCGTCTGTCCTTCCGCTCGGCCGTTAACACAATAACTTGAGCAAAAATCCGATATATCTTTACTAAACTTAGCCCACGTACTTATCTGAACTCACTTTTATCTTGGTATAAAAAATGGCCGAAATCTGACCATAACCACGCCCACTTTATCGATATCGAAAATTACGAAAAATGAAAAAAATGCCATAATTCTATACCAAATACGAAAAAAGGGATGAAACATGGTAACTGGATTGGTTTATTGACGCAAAATATAACTTTGGAAAAAACTTTGTAAAATGGGTGTGACACCTACCATATTAAGTAGAAGAAAATGAAAAAGTTCTACAAGGCGAAATCAACAGCCCTTGGAATCTTGGCAGGAATACTGTTAGTGGTATTGCATATATAAATAAATTAGCAGTACCCGACAGATGATTTTCTGGATCACCTGGTCCACATTTTGGTCGATATCGCGAGAACGCCTTCACATATACATCTAAGGGCCACTCGCTTTTAAAACCCTCATTAATACCTTTAATTTGATATCCATATCGTACAAAACACATTCTAGAGTCACCCCTGGCCCACCCTAATGGCGATATCTCGAAAAGGCGTCCACCTATAGACCTAATGCCCACTCCCTCTTAAAATGCTCAGTAACACCTTTCGTTTGATACCCATATCGTACAAACATTCTAGAGTCACCCCTGGCCCACCCTAATGGCGATATCTCGAAAAGGCGTCCACCTATAGACCTAATGTCCACTCCCTCTTAAAATGCTCAGTAACACCTTTCGTTTGATACCCATATCGTACAAACATTCTAGAGTCACCCCTGGCCCACCCTAATGGCGATATCTCGAAAGGCGTCCACCTATAGACCTAATGCCCACTCCCTCTTAAAATGCTCAGTAACACCTTTCGTTTGATACCCATATCGTACAAACATTCTAGAGTCACCCTGGCCCACCCTAATGGCGATATCTCGAAAAGGCGTCCACCTATAGAACTAAGGATTACTCCCTTTTAAAATACTCATTACCACCTTTCATTTGATACCCATATCGTACAAACACATTCTAGAGTCACCCCTGGCCCACCCTAATGGCGATATCTCGAAAAGGCGTCCACCTATAGACCTAATGCCCACTCCCTCTTAAAATGCTCAGTAACACCTTTCGTTTGATACCCATATCGTACAAACATTCTAGAGTCACCCCTGGCCCACCCTAATGGCGATATCTCGAAAAGGCGTCCACCTATAGACCTAATGCCCACTCCCTCTTAAAATGCTCAGTAACACCTTTCGTTTGATACCCATATCGTACAAACATTCTAGAGTCACCCTTGGTCCACCTTTATGGCGATATCTCGAAAAGGCGTCCACCTATAGAACTAAGGATTACTCCCTTTTAAAATACTCATTACCACCTTTCATTTGATACCCATATCGTACAAAACACATTCTAGAGTCACCCCTGGCCCACCCTAATGGCGATATCTCGAAAAGGCGTCCACCTATAGACCTAATGCCCACTCCCTCTTAAAATGCTCAGTAACACCTTTCGTTTGATACCCATATCGTACAAAACATTCTAGAGTCACCCCTGGCCCACCCTAATGGCGATATCTCGAAAAGGCGTCCACCTATAGACCTAATGCCCACTCCCTCTTAAAATGCTCAGTAACACCTTTCGTTTGATACCCATATCGTACAAACATTCTAGAGTCACCCTGGCCCACCCTAATGGCGATATCTCGAAAAGGCGTCCACCTATAGACCTAATGCCCACTCCCTCTTAAATGCTCAGTAACACCTTTCGTTTGATACCCATATCGTACAAACATTCTAGAGTCACCCCTGGCCCACCCTAATGGCGATATCTCGAAAAGGCGTCCACCTATAGACCTATGCCCACTCCCTCTTAAAATGCTCAGTAACACCTTTCGTTTGATACCCATATCGTACAAAACATTCTAGAGTCACCCCTGGCCCACCCTAATGGCGATATCTCGAAAAGGCGTCCACCTATAGACCTCATGCCCACTCCCTCTTAAAATGCTCAGTAACACCTTTCGTTTGATACCCATATCGTACAAACATTCTAGAGTCACCCTGGTCCACCTTTATGGCGATATCTCGAAAAGGCGTCCACCTATAGAACTAAGGATTACTCCCTTTTAAAATACTCATTACCATCTTTCATTTGATACCCATATCATACAAACACATTCTAGAGTCACCCCTGGCCCACCCTAATGGCGACATCTCGAAAAGGCGTCCACCTATAGACCTAATGCCCACTCCCTCTTAAAATGCTCAGTAACACCTTTCATTTGATTCCCATAT
Organism: Eurosta solidaginis; assembly: GCA_029619165.1. Taxonomy (NCBI): domain Eukaryota; kingdom Metazoa; phylum Arthropoda; class Insecta; order Diptera; family Tephritidae; genus Eurosta; species Eurosta solidaginis. The sequence goes on from JARSSU010027260.1 coordinate 28,899, forward strand.
CGTACAAACATTCTAGAGACACCCCTGGTCCACCTTTATGGCGATATCTCGAAACGGCGTCCACCTATGGAACTAAGGATCACTCCTTTTCAAAATACTCATTAACAGCTTTCATTTGATACCCATATCGTACAAACATATTCTAGAGTCACCCCTGGTCCACCTTTATGGCGATTTCTCGAAAAGGCGTTCACCTATAGAACTAAAGCCCATTCCCTTTTAAAATACTCATTACACCTTTCATTTGATACCCATATCGTACAAACACATTCTAGAGTCAGCCCTGGTCCACCTTTATGGCGATATCCCTAAATGGCGTCCATCCATAGAATATGGCCTACTCTCTCTTAAAATACTCTTTAATACCTTCCATTTGATACACATGTCATACAACCACATTCCAGGGTTACCCTAGGTTCATTTTCCTACATGGTGATTTTCCTTATTTTGTCTCCATAGCTCTCAACTGAGTATGTAATGTTCGGTTACACCCGAACTTAGCCTTCCTTACTTGTTTTTCTTAATTTATTATTGTTCTGTTATATCTTTATTTAAAATAAACAGTAGGAAATCTCCATATCAAGGTATTGGTGTTGGCCTCTGTAATCCGTTTTGCTTCTTTTAACAAAATTAGTTCGGAATAGAACCATATGTATATGTATTATTGCGCAGCCTGTAACATTAGCCGTGTTTTTAACACGCGCGTATACGTTTCGTGCGCGTGTTAAAAAACGCCTATCTTCGCTTGATAATGCTTAGGAGACCCATCTAGCGGCTGTGGTAAAACAACTAGCTACAGCAACAGGGTGTACCGAAAAAGCGGAGACGCAACGCTCTGATGGCCATAGGGTATAACATATAGCTGAATCAGTTGCGATGAATGTGGACACACATATAATACATAGAATTAGTGTACAGGGTGAAACAAAGACACATATTTCAGTTACATCTGAGTATAATGCGTATTGAAATTTAGTAGGACAAAATTTATGCGCAGCAATTTCAGAGGTGTATTTATAGTTTGTCTCTTAGCAGTCAATATAAAGCTAAGCGTAAACGGATATACGCGTGTTAAAAACACGGCTATTATTAAGCACACAAAACAAACAACAACACATTTCAAGTGTAGAGCTGGGTATGTAATGTTTGGTTTCACCCGAAATTAGATTTGCTTACTTGTTTTGATTTTATTTTGCTACACAAAAGCGTTGCATACTTCACTAGCAGCTGCCACATATGTGCTGGTTTACCGCGGTCTGTTATCAATGTTGCATTGCACACATACTTAGTATATGAGAGTTCAATAGCGCCTCAGATGGCGGCCGCGCTACTACCAGTTTAGCCAACATAAGCGCATACACAACTTACACACTTATGTGATGGATATGTGAATGCTACACGTTACGGCTACTTGTCAGTGTGTCATTTGGTCATTTACGCAATATCATATAGTTGCGTCTGCGCGTATACCTCCTTTCCGTCATAGTCGTAAAACCCCCTTTACCTTTGTTGTACATGTGTTGTGTGCTTTATTTATAATTTTTTATGCTGCGGTTTGCTATGCAATATTTTGAAATTTATGCGAGTAGTTGTATGCATTTGTGCGTGGTTTGTATGTATGTTGGTTTGTATGTTTAATAACTTTTATTATGCAGTCATGCATTTTTGCGTTATGGATTTTTTGTAATTTGGTTAAGAAATTATTTATATACATTTTTCATTTTTTAGAAATATTTGCATATGCACATACCTAGGTTGGCTAGGTATGTTAGGTGGGTAGCTGGCCTCGGTAGGGATGCTCACTTGGACAGCATGATGTCCGTGTGATACTATCGTTATGCTACATTACTTAGATATCGTGCGTAGCACATCAGCTTCAATGAGACCGATCTCAATCTTGAATAAATCACTCTGAGAGCCAGTGAGTCGAGACCGAAATACTTTCGCGTCGCTCTGGCAAAAGCTGTCCAATAAGCACAAATTGACTCGATGAATCCACCTCATCAACCACATACAGCTGCAGGCAAGATGGCACATTGATATATGACCTAGTCACCCAATATTTCGGCTGACCTACTGCCAACCACTGCGGTCAGAACGATCTACCCTGCAAGAGTGTGTCCGCCTACGTTTGCTGAGTCTGACTCGAGCCCATCTATGCAGGATCAAAAAGGTATCATCAGGTGGCCAGTTGGAGTCCTGAATTGCTGCAGTTATCTTTATGTGGTTAATTGTGCGGGCTAAGACATCCGCTTGTTAGTTTGCCCGATATGCACTATGCCTGGACACGATAATCATTATATATAAATAGGTCGATGCAATCTCCAGCAAGGTGAGGCACTCCCAGACTACCCTTGATCGTATTTTAGTATTGACTCAAGGCCTTGATAACCGCTTGCTAGCCCGAGTAGATGTTTAATTATATAACCGTGGTACCAACTGGATAGCATTTCATCACCGCATACTACTTGCGGCAACTGCCGACTTGATAAAATTGGGAGGGAGAAGTAGAGGTATAGTGGAATGCGCGAGAGAGGCAGAGTAGAAGGAATGGAGAAAGAGTGGGAGTGGAAAGGCTTTTCCTCGCCTGCTCCGGGAGAAACAAAGTAAAAAAGGGTAGATTGTAAATATCGTAGAGCCCAACTTCGAGAAATCAAATATGAACGTGCCTGATAGTTTTTTGGTCATTTTTAGCATACACAGTTTATTCTGACCGC
>JARSSU010027261.1:0-48298 GCA_029619165.1 Eurosta solidaginis
GCGCAATATTTTTGGCATCAGTGAGAGATTTATCAAAAACAATGAAATAAGTTCGAGAATGTTGGGAATGTTAAATTTGAAGGGTGTCGGTTCAAGCACATCCAGAAACTTATCGATTGAAATACTTAAAACTTTAAGTATTATGAGGTGGGTTTTGTCGAAGGCTGAGGTAGCACTCAGTCAATCCAGGGTCAAGTAGAGGTCCCACAAACCCCCACTTAATAAGAACACAGTAGTTATGAGTTAATGACAAAGATAGCGGGAGAAGGAGACGAGCGGCGGCTAATGGTTGTTGTAGTAGCGAATGGGTTGGTACGGTGGTTGAACGCCTGTGCAGGAGCGGGCGGGTTGGTACGGTGGCCCGGGGGCAGCGGCGGGATCAGCGCCGCGGCCGGGCGGCGGACAGTATTAGCGGACGGATTGGTGCAGTGGTATGGGCGCAGTGGTAGGAGTAGCACGGCGGCTGGACGGCGCACAGTTTTAGCGGACGGATTGGTACAGCGGTCTGTGCGCAGTGGCGGGGTTAGCACGGCGGATGGACGGCGGACAGTATTAGCGGACGGATGGATGGTGATAAGGTAGCGGCGGCTAACGGTCGTCGTAACAGCGGCGCAACGGCGGTAGGATAGCGAGCGTCCAACGGTCGTCGGAGCAGCGGCGTAAAGGCGGTAGGATAGCGACGGCAACAACAGGGCGACGGAGCGCGCACCAGCGGAGTGGCCGAGACGGAGTGTCGGCACAAACGTTCTACCTGATTACCTTTAAGGGGGAGCGGCTTCCTTTGATGACGCTGTCTCAGTGGCGGCGACGGGGGACCTGCGAGGAATCAATAGAATTATGGTTAGTGCCGGTCCGCTAGCTGGACACCACCGCCTCCATGCCCGCACGATGACAGGGCTGGACGCGGAGTTGTACCAGCCGGAACTCCGTAGGCCGAGGGGAAGTGCACCTTACGGCACAGCGGTAGCCCCTTTGGCTGCTGGACTAGTCTACGGCCGGAACCGGGGCGGAGGGGAAAGGGCCGGATGGTCATAAGGCGGCGAACCCCCCTCTGCTTAGCTGGGACACGGGCGAGAAAACCATAAAGGCGGCGACCCGTTGTCCCCGCAAGCAAAGGATGACCAGTGCCGTGGCGGCACCCCCCTCTCCCGCTGGGAGTGGGATTGGCTCGTTTGCTGGACATCGACCATTCCGTGTTCGCACACTAAAGTAAGGTGCCGGGGAGCGGTGCACCAACTCTGTCCTTGCCGGTTCGTAGGCTGCGAGGAGAAACTGGGCCCGAAGGCACCACGCTACGCAGCTGTAGAACCGGCTCAGCTGGAGCCTTAGCTGAGGGGAAGGGGTGAGGTAGCGATAAGGCGGCGAATCTACTTAGCTGGGACAGGGCGGAGAAAACCACAAGGTGACGACCCGTTGTCCCCGCAAGCAAAGGGTGACCCGTGCTAAGGCAGCACCCCTTCCACTCAGCTAGTCAGGAGTGACTGGGCTGCTTAATAAAGCAACCACTTCCTCTGACTAACCTGCGAATAATGAAGTGCCAACAGCAAAATCATTCTCTTTTATACTGCTTCTACTATGATCCGAGTGAGAAATGAACCGCTAATTGTGCACTTAAGTGAATTTGCCATTTACTGTGAGCTGGCGTGCTATGTGCATATTATTGTTGTCGCCAAATGCTATTCGCATGCATTGGTATGTAACTGCTGCTGTTGGCTACCTGTTAATGTAGAATGTATGTATACTCTCAGGCGCAGATGAAAATGGGTTACAGTAGGGGTATCAGGCGTTGGCGGCAGGGTTGCGGGGGGAGGTCGTATTATTGTAACGCTACGTTACAGTATATATAATATTTTATTGAACCAAGTAGTATCCATTACTTCTGACAATGGTACCAATATGATAAAATTTACGAAAGTACTGTCGTATTGTATTTCGATAGATGATTGCAATGAAGATGATGAGGAGTTGACAAACGAAGTTTACATGCAAGTCATAAATTCATATGAAGATTTTTCAGATAGCCGTGTTGGCGATATACAAATTTGTCGATGCGCTGCGCATACAACTCAACTTTGTGCGCTAGATGTAACTAAAATTGGTGAAATCAAAAAATATATTTTAAGCTGTCGCAATTTAGTTAAATTTTGTCGAAAAAAATCAAATGGCTGCCGCGAAGTTTTCGAACTCAAGGAATTAAGAGCTCCTCAGTTAGACACGCCCACTAAGTGGGGATCAACTTACCAATGTTAAGTGACTTAAAAGCAGCAAAAGATATTTTAGTTAATTTGGAATCACCAAAAAATAAATCAATTGAAGAAAACTTTGAAAATAACGAGGCATCATGGGATTTTATTGAAGGGTATTGCGTTGTATTTAAACACCTGCAAAAAGCTATCGTAAAATTTCAGGTAGAGCAATTGCATTATGGCGATTTTTATGCGGATTGGCTGAAATGCAAACTATGTAGGCAAAAAATCGTAGACAATGAGGAAAATACGAGATCTTTTGTATATAAAGTAGGAAACAGCATTTTCCAAGCACTCGCTTGCTTTTGCAGCATTTTAAACCCTGGTAAAAATAGTTCGCTATTATAACGAAAAGTTGCAGAAACTGGCTACAGGTGTGGTGGTGCTATGCAATTTTTGGTGTTATAGCACTTTAAAAATTTCCTTAATCTACAGTGGTTTACAGAAGATTTTGCATTCCAAGCTGATTATAAAAATCCGTAATTAATGTTTACTTTTTATTTCAATAAAGAGACTGCAGAGATATTTAAGCTAACAATAAGAACTAATTACATAAGTTATTGAAATTTCAAAATATATTTTCTATTTTCCGTAAACTAAACAAAACATAAAAAATTTACATTTCTTTGCTCACAAAAGTATTTTGCTTTTGATTAGTGATTTTGTGGTAGCCATGATTTTTAGACACACCATTCAAATGCTTTGCAATAGATTCTACCAGCTTTTTGCAAAATTTGGTCGGAATTTTTTTCCACTCTGGGTCAGTACAAATGAAATCAACCAGTACAGTATCTATCGACAAATATAACAATCCGTATTTTTTTAGTTTTGCCAAAATCGCTTTAGTTATTTTTTTATGAAATTTTATAAATTTTCCGTTTTAAGTCGATTTGCGGCTTTTTATATTCGGCGACAAAAGGTACTTTTCAGCAAAAAGCCTGTTATGAACTTATTTTTTATTAAATGCTGTCAAACTTACAGTTCTAACTTGAAATTTCACCAGCATTCTGAAATGACGTTAAAAATAACATAGGTCTTGTCCAAATATGTGTTTTCATCCTTTAAGGTTGATATTTAGGATTTTTTCTCCTCAGCATGGTCAAAACTTTTTTCTAACAACTGGTACAAAGCTAAAAAAGATGTCATTTAAAAGAAAATGGAAAACACTATTATACTATAAAATACAATTTGTGGGTATTTGATGGTAAGTTACCTAAAAAAAGTTTGAATCCTTGCTTTTCTTAAAATCGACTCCGACTCGGGTACTTCTAAATTGCAAATTATATTGGTGAAAGGTACCCAGCACTTATCCTCCCTTCCACTCTTTCTATGATCTGGCCGAAAAAAGGTATGAGATGGCCAGAGAGGGTGCATGAAATTGATGTAAGCAGGGTTTAAAATTGCTTGAATATTTTTTACAGCAATGATTTTGTTCCTGCTTGGGCTGTGCAAAGTAAACAGCTACAGGGCAAGCACACGCATTATATTACAGAACGAACAGTTGCTGTAGCTTGAATTTTGTAAAAGAAAAAGCAAAAGCAATGCAGACTTATTTTCATGTGAATTTGTTTTTGCGGCTGCGAAGCTGATGAATGGTAAAAACGTGTGAAAAAAAGGGCGTGTGGCAGTCGGGGACTGCCGCGGTAAAGCTATTGCATATTATCAACTTATGCAATTATAATATTTACGCAACATTTTGTTTTCTTTGATATTAATTCAAGTTTTGTCTTAAACTTGAACTTTAACTTTATTTTTAACTTTAACTTTAACTTTATTTTTAACTTTAACTTTAACCTTTACTTTAACTTTAACATTCACTTTAACTTCCACTCTAGCTTTAACTTTCACTTTAACTTTAACATTCATATTAACTTTAACTTTAACTTTAGCTTTAACTTAAACTTTAACTTTAACTTTAGCTTTAACTTTAACCTTAACTTTAACTTTAGCTTTAACCTTAACTTTAACTTTAGCTTTAACTTTAATTTTAACTTTAACTTTATTTTCAACTTTAACTTTATCTTTAACTTTAACATTCACTTTAACTTTAACTTTAACTTTAACCTTAACATTAACTTTAACTTTAACATTAGCTTTAACTTTAACTTTAACTTTATGATAGAGATCCAATTTTATGTATTTGGCCTGTTGCTAACACCGAACCTTTTTTCGAATCTTTTCGAACCTTTTCGAATCTTTTTGACAAATATCCGTTACGGTTTTTTAATTTAGTCGCCAAGCCCGCGATAAAATTTATGCAATAGCTTAAAATGTAGAAGTATGGAAATATTTTAAAAATAATATTAATGATGGGATCGCAAGTTGTTGCATAGGCAGTGCTCGGTTGAAAAACAACAGAATTTTAAATTTAAAAGCGCATATAAAAAACGTGCACAAAATAAGTACAAACGACGACTTAAGCCCAAACGCGTCGACTAGTGTTTCACCAATAAAAAATAAAGATTGAAGTCAATAAAAAACATATTTTTTGGTCATATGTTGATCTTGTGACAGAAAATAGTGTGCCATTTAATCTCTTGAACGCGCCAAACTTGCGAGCGTTGATCCGATTTACGAAGGACTCTCAGGAAGACTTGGTAAAAAGATTTGTTTAAATGCAGATAATTGCAAAAAAACATTAAAATTAGTTGCCGAAAACATTAACAAAGATATTTCAAGTGAAGTTATAAACCGGCTGGTTTCACTGAAAATTGACAGTACTACGAGATTATCGCGCAATATTTTTGGCATCAGTGAGCAATTCATCAAAAACAATGAAACAAATTCGTGAATGTTGGGAATGGTGAATTTGAAGGGAGTCGGTTCAAGCACATCCAGAAACTTATCGATTGAAATACTTAAAACTTTAAGTATATATAATATTTTATTAAACCAAGTAGTATCCATTACTTCTGACAATGGTACCAATATGATAAATTCTACGAAAGTACTGTCGCATTGAATTTCTATAGATAATTGCAATGAAGATGATGAGGAGCTGACAAACGAAGTTTACATGCAAGTCATTAATTCATATGAAGATTTTCCAGATAGCCGTGTTGGCGATATACAAATTTGTCGATGCGCTGCGCATACAGCTCAACTTTGTCCGTTAGATGTAACTAAAATCGGTGAAATTAAAGAAAATATTTTAAGCTGTCGCAATTTAGTTAAATTTTGTCGAAAAAAATCAAATGGCTGCCGCGAGGTTTTAGAGCTCAAGGAATTAAGAGTTCCTCAGCTAGACACGCCCACTAGATGGGGATAACATTTGGTAAGTTGATCCCCACCTAGTGGGCGTGTGACTTAAAAACAGCAAAAGATATTTTAGTTAATTTGGAATCACCAAAAAATAAATAAACTGAAGAAAACTTTGAAAATAACGAGGCATTATGGGATTTTATTGAAGGGTATTGCGTTGTATTTAAACCCCTGCAAAAAGCTATCGTAAAATTTCAGGAAGAGCAATTGCATTATGGCGATTTTTATGTGCATTGGCTGAAATGTCTAACGATAGTTTACTGGCCACGCTCTTCCTTGATCCTCGATTTCATCACACATTACAGATATCTCAAAAAAATTATGCCATTTCTTATTTAATTGATAAAGATGCGCAACTATCACCCAGAGTTTCCACCACTTCAAGTTCATTTGACCTTGAAGCTGCTGATGAAGATGAAGTACTTCTAAATACATTTCTGAGAAATGGATTGCTTGCCAGTGAATCAAATAATATGGTTACAGATGTAAACACAAAAATTCAAAACTTACATCTTCCGTTTATGGCAAGTGATGGAAACGTACTGAATTTTTGGAAATAAAGAACACACAGCGACCCAGAATTATATGCTCTTAGTAAAGTTTGCTTCGCTGTACCCCCAACGCAGGTGAAAATAGTTTAAATATTTTAAACCTATAACAGTAACACAGTCCTTTTTTATTTTAGGTCTCAATAGAGCGAGCTTGAAAACGATTTTGAAAACAATATTAACAGAGAATAGAAATCGGTTAAGCGAAGAAACTTTGCAGGATTTATTTTATTTTTTTGCTTTTGAACTACATACATATTTAATTCTTTTTCTGTTATCAAACAATATTACACAATAAAATAATCAATGAATAACGCTGGATCACAAATTCTTTTGCCCCGAACACAGTTGCTTTCCCGTGCTGTGCAGCTCACTGCTGCTGAAATATGTAAGCCAGCATGTGCTTCTGCTGCTGATTTTATTTCAAATTGCCAGCTATAGCAAGCAATGTGCGCTGCAGCCCTGTCATTTGCTGTCGTTTGAACTCATTGTTTTTTTTTCCAAGTCAAAGCCAATCACAATGTGTATTGCTGCAGTTTCCTCGCCCATGCGAGCACAGCAACTGTACCATTTTTAATGCTTTTGCTAATTTTGCTGCAGCATTTTAAACCCTGGATGTAAGCATCTTGATGATAATTATCAATGTATATGACGACTCTTATGAAGCACTGACTCTCATAGACACAACATATGTAGGTATTTGGCTGTAGGCTAGGTAGTATCAGTTCCTGTGTCAAGCTATATCTTAAGGCAAAGACCTCGTCGCTACTCACAAGCTTTGCTGCTATTTCAGTCTTTGATATAGGTTGAAAAAAAATGAAAAGATCTTGTTCCAGGTACTGTTTTGAAATCTGAAAAACGTTGATTTAACCAGGTTTTTAAATTTTCTACGACGGTTATATCAATAAATTGAAAATTTATTTTTGAGAACTGTTGCTCACATAATTTGAACATTTCTTTTGGTGTGCAAATTCGGTCTTTATATGGCCTCTGAAGATTGGCTCTAGTGACGGAACGCTTCACTGAGCCACCTATACCATCACAAGCACTTTTCCCAGGGCTTGTGGCATGAAAAGTCCAGGAGGCTTCCAGGTTGAAATCTTCTTTGTGAAAACACAGATTTACCAAACTCTTGAAATTCTTCTATTGACTTGTGTTTAAATCATGCTTTATAAAGCTATAGAAGGGGTGTCCAGTTTTCTTTGTTTTACTGGTGTAAGTACACTATTGTCAGTTTTTCCAGTTTCAAGATTAATGCCATCTTCAATTACTCGTTCATTTTCATCAACATATGCCACAATGTTTTTCATACAGTTGTCACAGATCTTTTGACCAGGAGTTAAGATAATTCCCCTTTTGTGTTTTACCACTTTTGCAAATTGCAATGAGATTGGCCTTAAAGAAGCTCCAGTAACTTTTTGTGGACTTTATTGGGGCCACAACACTTCTTTTGAAAATTTTCATAATATTCTGTATAAAACAGAAAGTGGTGGAGACATATGTTAGAACTAGGTGGTAAGTTTTGGGTTAACCTGCAACCAATGAGTTCTTGATTTTCATCTGAGAAATTTAACACTAGCTGATTTTCTTTCGTTAGTAAAATCTTGACTGTGACAAGAAGAACTTGTAGTCAGGCCCACAGTGCATTGTTCCTCAGATACAGATGTCGAACCTTCTTTCGAACTCATTTTAAATTAGATATATTATTCAATTAGTTTTAAACCCTAAAAATACATTAAAAAAAATGTTTGTAAATATTTTCCGCTTGCTTAACCCAATTCTTTTGAATTAAAAAAACTCATGCTTAGTAATTCTAACAAAAAGTTTTGATTAATAAGAGCAGCCACTCGTTTTTTTTTAGGAAAATGCTGCAAATCGTCCAAAAATTGGAATAGCACAAGGTGGCTACACCGCATAAATATATAAAAAAATTTCTTTAAGATAAAAATTCGGCAAAAATGTTGTGCTTTATAGCGATCTCTAGCCAATCGCAGCAAACTGGTGGCTCTTATTAATCAAAACTTATAAATTGTAATCCTTTACAATTATTTCACTTACCAACAATTTTGTTATTTAAAATAGAAACACTTTTTATCACTTTTTTGTAGTTACCAAAAATACTTCTGTTAAAATATTGTTTGTTTTACACAATGCACTCAATGATTGTAACGGTACTCTGCTACCAGCTACAGCTGCAAAATCAAGGTTGCCCCATTCATAAAATATTTTTGAATATAATACCTTAAAGACCCAAACACATTCGACTTTTGCGTCGCCTTGGCGCTTACGTTGCCTATTACAAGAAATCTAACGATTCAAGCCTTCTTTTAGGTCACTTGCCATCAAATACCCATACATTTTATTTTGCAGTATGATAGTATTTTTCATTCTCTTTCAAATGACATCTTTCTTGGCTTTGTACCAGATGTTAGAAAAAAGTTTTGACCATTTATGGAGAAGACCATGCTGAGGAAAAAAATCCTAAATATCAACTTTAAAACTTGAAAACACATATTTAGACAAGTCCTATGTTATTTTTAGTCCCATTTTCCGAATGCTGGTGAAATTTCAAGTTATAACTGTAAGTTTGACCGCATTTAATTTAAAAATAAGTTCATAACAGGCTTTTTGCTGAAAAGTACCTTTTGTCCCGCATATTAAAAACCGCAAATCGACTTAAAACGGAAAATTTATAAAAATTCATAAAAAAAAACTAAAGTGATTTTGGCAAAACCGAGAAGAACGGGTTGTTATATTTTTCCATAGATGCTATAAAAAAATGTTCATGCAAATCTGAGGAGGTGGGGTGAAAAATTTGCTTTCGCTGGTTGATTTCATTTGGACTTTGGAGCTTTAAGGTCACTTTTCGACAAAATTGTATGCTTGCGCACTTGATCTACTAAATAAAACCAAAGATTTTCTATCGTATTTATGTCAGGACTTTGGGGAGGTGTTGGTTAGTGTTTGGTATTAAAAAGTATGCACATTTTATAATCATGTTGAAATAGAAAATGATTATTTGACATACCCATTTTTTCGGCACCCGAATGTAAATTTTCTTTTAAGATGAACAAATAAACATCCTTAGCCATTGTGCTGGCTATAAAACTAGCTTCCCAAATCCCTGAGCAGACATTCAGCCCTAAACCATGACAGAACCTCCACCGCGCTTCACATATCTATATATATTATAATATATCTTTTGAAAGCAGTTTTTTTCTGGACCGCAAAGCTCGAGAACGGCTGAGCCGATTGAGATGAAATTTTGAACATAGATTCGTTGGTGGTTATAGGCTAAAATACCTGCAAAGGTTTAGAAAAGTTTTTGAGATATCGACTAAAATGTGGACCAGGGTAACCCTAAATGTGGTCATGTGATATGGGTTATCGAACGACAGGTATCGCCGAGGGTTTTAATGTAGAGTTGATTTCATTTCAATATCCAACTTAGTTTACGAGATATCGACCAAAATGTGGACCAGGATAACTCTATAATGTGTTCATACGATATGCGTATGAAACGATAGGCATTGACGAGGATATTAATGCAAAGTAATTTTAATTTTGTTACCTTAGCTGGTTTTGGAGATATCGAAAATGTCGACCAGGGTAACCTCAGAAGGTTTATATACATATATTATGGGTATCAAACAAAAGGTATTGACGGTTACAGTACAGTAACCAAAACTTGCGGAAAAGGAACGCATACTCCCCAGGGAAACGCGAGTCACTCTAGCTCAACTTCGTTCTGGATACTGTAACAGGTTAAACTCTTACCTATCCAGAATTAACCCGGACATACAAAATGTATGCCCCGCTTTTAAAGTGTTCCCATATGGCACCAACCATCTCTTTAACTCTAATGTGGAACCAACGCCTCTAGCACCCCTTTCATTATGGTCCACCCCTGTTGAAACAGCAAGTTTCCTTGGACCCCCGTTAGAGGATATTGATGCCAATTTGTGATCGGTCGCAGCTGTTAGGTGGGGCGAAGCACTGCTACAACAACAACAACGGTTACATCTATATAAAACCGTATTTGTTTGAATATTTCTTATTTCTGGGGATATTAATCCAAATATGAGGGTGAAAGTGAGGGTGAGAGTGGAGTAGAATGAGAATGGTAGTTAGGGGAAGCAGCAGAGGGGAGAGGAATCAAAAGCACCGGGAAAGGAGATGATAAATCGCACACCTGCATTTATTTACTTCCGATGAGGATTGCGAGGCGCCAGGTCTTTGTTGTGCGGGAGGTAAAGTTATTATTTACAATCTTCAGGAGCCACCGGATCCGATAAAGTCCCTAACTCTTGGTAATCATCCATTATCAAAACATTTTTTAAATAATCCAAGAAATTACAATAGCTTATTTCAAATGACGTCTTTTGGTAGACATGAGATAAGAGAAGGCAATTCCTAGCCGATATACAAAATTCAAGGGCAGGTATACCACCTCATTGGACCATTATTGCCAGAACCGGAAACCGGATTTATTTTATTTCTGAAGCTGACCAGTTAGTTATACATGCGGACAAATTACCGGCTAATGATCACAGAGGACGATATAATGCACCTTTAGTAAATAAAGTAGTCGTCCTTTTGATAGACGAAAACAAAGGGCCTAGTGATATTGTATTGCACTGTCGCACAGAGCAACTCCAACGAGTCTCTGAGCTACATCGAGCGTATGATCCTCTTCAACACTCCGCGGACATGATGGCAAAGATGATTTCCGAAAGATTGAATTTCATACGCAGAAATCAGCAAAAACTACGTGCTGAAGATTATATACACTTACGTGATGTTATCAATGAAGATTCTAATATTAATGCTTCTACTATAGGCCAAAAAGTTATACTTCCGTCGTCATTTACGGGCTCAGCGCGTTATATGCAGGAAAAAACACGCGATGACATATGTACGTCATTATGGACGCCCTGATTTATTTATAATATTCACATGTAATCCTGAATGGCCAGAAATAACTCAAGAGCTTTTTGATTCACAAAAGTCATATGATCGACATGATATTGTGGCTAGAGTTTTCATTAAAAAAAAAGAAAAATGAGAAAGATAATGTTTATTTTAACCAAAAAATGCATATTTGGAGAAGTTAGGTGCCACATAGTCTCAATATAATGGCAAAAACGTGGGTTACCGCATTGTCATATATTTCTTTGGCTGCAGACAAAAATGCAACCACACGAAATAGATATCATTATTTGTGCTGAAATACCCAGCCCACGCGATGACCCACTCCTGTACGAAATTGTGTGCAAAAATATGATACATGGACCGTGAGGACAACATAATATGGCAGATGGTAAGTGTGTGAAGAGATTTCCCCGCAATTATAGCGCTGAGACGCAGTCCGGCGAAGATGGCTACCCAACATACCGTATACGTTGTCCTGAAAACGGAGGTAATACTGCCGACCTTGATGTACGTGGAACTATGAACAGGATAGACAATATATGGGTTGTTGCTTATTGCCCTGTACTCCTGCGATGTTTTTCGGTACATAGCTATTAAATACATTTGCAAATATGTTAAGAAGGGCACATATCAAGCTACATTTTCTTTTCAAAATACTTCGGATGAGATTAAAAAATATCTCAACGGCCGGGATATAAGCACTTCAGAGTATTTATGGCGTTGATTTTCACATCCATGAGCGATATCCAACTGTTGTACACATAGCAGTGCATTTAGAGAATGGGCAACGAGTGTACTGCTCGGAAGATAATGTACACCGAGTTCTGGAAAATCCCCGTAAAACTACGTTGATGGCATTTTTTGAACTATGCGCCACCGATTCTTTTGCGAAAACACTTCTTTATCATGAAGTGCCGTCTTATTATACGTGGAGCAATACTAAATTTTCCAGAAGGAAGCGCGGTAAGGTAACCCAGGGATTAAAAATGATTCGGCGCTTGGTAGAGTTTACCCCAATCAAACGGAATTTTTTATATACTGTGACGAATACTAGCAACACTAAGGGGTACTATCAGAAATGTCGTCGCAAATGTCATCTCGTATAACATCCAAGATGGAAACTCAACTGGAAGAACAGAAGACATATATGACTCTCAGTTGGCTGAACAGTTGAAAGCACAAGAGGCTCGCATATCCTCGCAGCTGGAGGCGCAGGAGATAAGGGTATCATGGAGGCTGGAGGCACAAGATACAAAAATTGTACAACTCGAGGATAAATCGATGCTGAGATTGAAACATTGAGAGGTCGTATACAGGAGCTGCAACAGCTGTTTCAGTAAGCAATCCAAAGGTAAAAACACCATTCTTTGACGGTTCTGTTCCCTTCCAGGTCTTAAGCTACAATTTGAGAAGACCGCAGCAGTGAACAACTGGAATGCTGAATATAAAGTTGCAGCTCTATTCGTAGCATTGAAGGGGCCAGCAGCCGAAACCTACAGACGATTCCCGAAGGAGAGCGGAACAACTATGAAGCATTGATGCCGCTGTTGAGAGAAGGTATGGAAGCGAGCATAGAAACAGATATACCAAATTGAGTTGCAAAACCGTCACCAAAGAGCGAATGAGACTTTGCAGGAGTTTGCGTTGGATATTGAAAGATTGGCTCATCTCGCAAATGCGGACGCTCCCGTGGAATACACGAGAGGGTAAAAATCCAGAGTTTTATAAATGGCATACGGGACGTGGAAACGAAGCGAGCTACATATGCGAATCCAAAACTAACATTTGCTGAATGGTATCGCATGCACTGACTCAGGAAACAGCCTCACTATTGAGTAAGCCAGCATACAAAGCAAATCGCGTGGAAGGCCAGACTGGGTAGACACAATTTTGGAAGCACTGAGGGGTCACAACAGAAAAATGCTGGAGTTATGAAATGTTTCAAGTGCGGCAACCAGGTCACATTGCACGTCATTGCAGCACCGGTTCTAATAGTTCCAGCATGTGGATGGCCGTAAACGCAGAGCTGATGGAGATGAGCAAATCTCCAAATCCACTCAATCGTTATACTAAAGCGAGCCAGCCGCAAGGGGACGCTAGCTCCCTCAATTGAATGCCCATAATCTCTATCTCGCAAATTGGAAGAAGGTCAGCAATCTTACTGTAGGGACATGTGGATGGAAAGGAACGTTTTACTGACTGTAGATACGGGTGCATCCCATTCCATCATTCGATCAGATTTAGTTAACAAGAAGATAAGACCATTGCTTGGAGCAAGATTACGTACAGCCACGGGGGAGGACACCCAGGGTAACTGGAGAAGTATCATATGAAGTAGCAATTGGGAAGGTCACGGTACTACACAATTTTATAGTGGTAGAGATTGTTGATGGAATCATAATTGGAGTGGACTTCTTAACCGACCAAGGCATCAAGATCGATATGCAAAGCAAGACGGTGACATATAAGACATAGATGTGCCACTTAATTTCGGCTACGAGAGAGGCTACAGCAGTAAACGAATGCTGGTGAAGAGAGTCAGCAAATACCACCAAAATCAGAAGCAGTCATTTGGGCAAGGTTGATGGAGATTGTGGGACAAACAAATTGTGGGTTGTCGCAGCAGCAAACAAATCAGCACCGAACATACTTGTAGGAAAAACCCTGGCTATGACAAAACAAGATGGACATATTCCGGTAAGAGTACTTAATGAGTTCAAGTTACCACTCAAACTGACCAAAGAGCTATTTTGGGAAGATGTCAAGAGGCTGAAGTAGTTACTAACTGTGAACAGCTCCAGGAACACGTTTCATCTAGTAATACTGATCTTTCAAATGACATCACGGCATGGACGGAGCGGATAGAGGAAGCCTATCAGAGTAAGGCAAAACAACTGCTCCTAAGTTCGCGAACATATTTGACCAGGATGGTTCCAAACCTGGCCGCACCAACGTTGTGAAACATCAAATTGACACTGGAGATGCGAGGCCGATCGTGAGTCAAATCGTACAAGAATGAGCGACTGCGGGATCACCGAACCATCAGCTAGTCCATGGAACTCACCTGTAGTACTTGTGAAGAAGGATGAAAAAATGAGGTTTTGCGTGGACTATCGAAAGTTGAACGACGTTACTAAAAAAGGATAGCTACTCATTGCCAAGAATTGACGACACACTGGACTCACTATCTGGTACGAAATGGTTTTCCACACTGGACTTAAAAGCGGCTACTGGCAAGTAAGTAAAGGAGGAAGACAAAGAGAAAACAGCCTTCGTGTCGGTGATGGTCTTTGCAATTTACAGTAATACCCTTTGGACTATGTAATGCACCAGCTACTTTCGAGAGACTCATGGATCAGGTATTGAAAGGACTACATTGGAAAACATGCTTGGTGTACCTGGACGACATCATCGTATTGGGCAATATCTATGATGAACATCTTAAAAACTTGCAGGAAGTTTTCCAGAGAATAGCTGGCGCTGGTCTGAAACTAAGTCCCAAAAAGTGTGCGCTGTTTAAAAAGGAAGTAAATTATTTAGGTCACAAGGTAACGACAGAGGGCATCTGCACTGCGAACGAAAAGATAGACGCTGTAAAGGATTGGCCAAGACCACAGAAACCTGCATGAATTTAGAAGTTTCCTTGGGCTGTGCACATATTACCGCCGATTTGTACCAAATTTTCAAGCGTAGCCCATAGCCTCCATGAGCTTGCAAGAAAAAATAAAGCTTTTGAATGGAAGAAGGAGCAAGAAGTGGCTTTCCAAACATTGAAGGAGAGTTGGCATATCCGATTCAGGAGAAACATTTATTCTAGATACAGATTAGAGTGGATATGCTATAGGAGGCGTTTTGTCACAACTGGTGATGAACAGGAGACGGTAGTTGCATATTACAGCCGTTCAATTGGAAAACCAGAGAGGAAATACTGCATTAGCTGTTGGCATTGGTAGAGTGCATTAAACATCACAAATACCTCTACGGCCAGCGATTCCGCGTCAGGACAGATCACGCAGCGTTGAAATAGTTCTGCAGTTCCGTAATCCCGAAGGACAATTGGCACGGTGGATCGAGTGACTACAATGCTAAGACTTTTCCATTGAGCATCGAAAAGATAGTACCCATGGAAATGCTGACGCAATGTCACGAAGACCATGTAGTTTGGAATGCAAGCACTGTTCAAAGGCCGAGGCTAAAGAAGACATTACAGATGTCCGGCTAATGACTATAACGTGTACGGATGAATGGAACAAGGAACAACTAAGAAGTGTCAACTAGAAGATACTGATCTGTCACATGTTATGCAAGGGCTCGAACGAAACGAAATACCAAGTAGAGAGGAGATATCAGCAGAGAGTCCTATTCCGAAAGTCATATTGGGCACAGTGGAACAGTTTAGAATTGATATCCGGTTGCTTGCATCGAGTATGGGAGAGTGAGGATGGTCAATGCAAGAGGAAACTGATAGTTGTGCCCAGAAAGAGGATTCATGACGTGCTCAGCGAGCTGCATAATGGTCCAAGCGGAGGTCATCTTGGAATCTCGAAGACGCTCGAGAAGATTAAACAGAGATCCTATTGGGTCGGTTGCGTCAGTCGGTCACTGAGTGGATTGCGAACTGCGAGGTTTGCAGCAGAGCGAAAGGGCCCAAAAACCGAAGTCATGGCCAGATGAAACAATATAACTCAGGTGCGCCATTTGAAAGGATCGCTATGGATGTCGCAGGTCCATTTCCTACTAGCAACTGCGGAAACAAATATGTACTGGTGGTTATGGATTATTTCAGCAAATGGCCAGATGTATACCCAATCCCAAATCAAGAAGCGGAAACAGCAGCAGAAGTGTTTATAAACAATTGGGTTGCAAGGTATGGTGTACCAATAGAGTTACATTCTGACCCAAGGCAGGAATTTCGAATCAGCTGTGTTCCAGGAAATGTGTAAATCATTAGGCATTCGAAAAACACGGACAACTGCAATGCATCCTCAGTCCGATGGTATGGTGGAACGTTTCAATAGAACCTTGGAGGAGCATTTAAGGAAAGTAGTAGACAAGTACCATAAGCAGTGGGATAGCTGCATACCATTATTCTTGATGGCTTACCGATCAGCAGTGCATGAGACAACGGGCCAAACCCCTGCAAAAGTAACTTTTGGCAATGATTTTCGACTGCCAGCTGATTTTAAGTTTGGGATAGATGCCGAAGCGGACAGAAATGTCAAGAAGTCCACTGGTGTCTTGGAAGAAGAACTGAGAGAGATACACGAGCTTGTAAGGCATTATAAGTGAAAAGATGAAAGCCAGATACGATAAAGCAATTAATTCGGAAGGTTTTCAGGAAGGAGATTTGGTGCGTTGTATAATCCACAACGAAAAAAAAGGTTTGTCCCTAAAATTGCAGTGTAACTGGGAAGGCCCATACAAAGTTGGAAAACGGATCAACTATGTAGTTTACCGCATACAAACCATTGGTAAACCACAAACCAAAATGAAAGTGGTTCATCTGGAAAGGCTGGCGGCGTTTAGATCAGGAAATTTGTCTGATCGGGACGATCAGACCTAGGTGGAGGGCAGTGTGACGAATACTAGCAACACTAAGGGGTACTATCATCTCTAAGCCGATACTAAGCAGTGACTCGTATGCACATCAACATATCAATCATTATGTCTACCCATATGTCCATACGAGCAGCGGAAAGAGACGCACAAACACATGCATATATCTTATCTGAGATGCTACCAAAAGTAGGCAATTATCTGTGGAAGTGTCACTCACATATACACACGCATATGAGAAGCTATACACGTGCATCTGTAGTCATAATTTTATAACAGCAACTAAGTAAATTCTGGAAGCGAACGAGAAATCACAGAGTATAAAAGGCAGCAACAGTAGAGGCACGACAATCAGTTTGGTTTAAGCAAGCTATTTGTTGCGAAGTATAAGTGTTATTGTGAAGTACTTTAATAAAGGCCATTTTTGCATTATTCAATATTGGAGTTATTTATTCAACAGTTTAGCGATTCGAACGTTAGCAGAAGATTTGGAATAAGCGGAATTGCACTAAATTCGTTACAATACGTTTATTGCTTCACAATATTCGAGGTCCTACCTCTTTTGAAAGCTTGAGGACTGTAAATGGTGTAGTTTTTCCCAACTTTTCAAGCCGCTTGCAGAGAACTACAACTTTTGGAAAACGACGACCATTGGAAACATGCCATAGCTGAGGCAGCTCTTATGCATTCGCCGCCAAGGCTAAGAGAGTTTTATTCCATTTTAATAGTTTTTTGTCAGCCGTCAAATGCTGAGTTATTATGGAACACGTTCAAGAATGACTTCTGTGAAGACTTCCTTTTCAATGAACGCAGAAGGCGTAACGATCCCGATCTACAAATTTCTGAAGATTTAATAAATCAAGGTTTGAAAAAAATTTTTACGACTATTATGATAATGATTGAATAAGTAGTTAACATTTCTATTAGGGACATCGAGGACAAAGTAATAGGCCTATGCGAAAAAGATTTATCCATGCTTGGGTTGCCTTCCCCAAATCGTGATATTCAATGACCGGAATGCTCTTTTGAGACAACACTAAGGCGCCCATGTGACTTAAATTATTTAAATGACTACATTCAAGCTAATTTATCGAAAATGGCTTCGGATCAGCAGTTGACATATGATAAAGTCGTTGACAGCATTGAAAACAAAAGAGGTCAATAATTTTTCTTAGATGCTCCTGGTGGTTGTGGAAAAACCTTTTTACTTAATCTTTTTCTCGCATATGCCAGATGTAAAAGTCACGTGGCACTGGCTGTAGCATCATCGGGAATTGCAGCGACTCTTTTATCTGGTGGTCGAACAGCCCATTCCACTTTTAAACTACCCTTAAACGTGTCCCTCCAAGAAAAAAAGTTTTGTTCCATTCGAAAGAACGGGTCACTGGCTAAAATAATACAAGAGGCAATTATTATAGTGTGGGATGAGTGTACATAGACTAACGGATCACATATTGAAGCAGTAGATCGTACATTAAAAGTCCTAAGATCAAACGACAAACCCTTTGGTGGGATAACAATCGTTTTTGCAGGGTATTTACGTCAGACTTTGCCCGTAGTGGCGAAAGGAACTCGAGCTGATATTGTTAAATCGTGCTTCAAATCATCGTTATTATGGATTCATCTCGAAAAATTGTGTCTGTGAAAAAACATGAGAGCGCCTCTTAACGGAACTCGTAGTACATTTCCCCAGGATTTATTAGATATTGGAGATGATAAAATTTTCACTGAGAACGGCTACTTTATAGTAGATTCAAAGCTTGGGAATGTGGTACATAACGTGAGCGAATTAATATCAGAAGTTTACCCAAATATTGCAGAGCTATCGAGCAAGCCATATACTTGGCTATGCGAACGGGCTATCATTTCACCAAGGAATAAGTCTGTAGACGAAATAAATACCATAATTTTAGATAGAGTTCCTGGCGAAGCTAAAGAGTATATATCAAATGACACTGTTCTTAATAATGAAGACGCCGTACACTATCCAATTGAGTTTTTAAATTCGCTTAATCCCTCTGGCATACCGCCCCATAATTTGAAGTTCAAAAACGATATTCCAATTATTTTGCTGCGTAAACGCAAGCCACTAACTATGCAATGGAACGAGATAACAAATAAAACGAATGCATAACAATATCCTCGAGGCAATTATCCTCACGGGTCCTGCGGCCGGAGAGATATCGTCCATACCCCGCATACCTATGATTCCAACGGATATGCCTTTCCTATATAAACGGTTACAATTTCCTGTGAAGGTTTGCTTTGCAGTCACAACCAACAAATCACAAGGCCAAACTTTCCACAATGTTGGTATGGACTTGCGTGCACAATACTTCACCGATGGGCAGTTATATGTTGCAATATAGAGAACTGGGAACCCTCAGAATCAAACTATACTGCTACCTTCAGATAATAAAACTAAAAATGTAGTGTATTCGGAAGTACTTTAAGTTATACAATTAAATAAATACCACATATGTATATATAGGCTGTGTACGAGTTGACCTAAATTTCTACCTAATTAGAGTAAACACCTAAATCACTGGAAACTGTCGCTAAGGCAGTGCAAACTAAAAATTTAGAATTTTTATGAGCATACTTTTCAACCTAAATTCAAATGTCAAATTTCATATTGATTTTTCAATATTGTATATGGAAATAAATGACAAATTTAGAATTTTTATGACCATACTTTTCAACCTAAATTAAAATGTCAAATTTCAGAAACAAAACTATTGATTTTTCAATATTGTATTTGGAAATAAATGGCTCTTGTCCAATCAATTTAAGTAAATCATAGATCATAGAGCGATGATCCCTGCTGCGATTAAGGTCCGATCGATTGTACGTGATGGTGAGCTCAATTTTATTCAAGCTGATGTTGGTGACTGCGGTTGGCGGCCACCGTGGTGTGATGGTAGCGTGCTCCGCCTACCACACCGTATGCCCTGGGTTCGCACCCCGGGCAAAGCAACATTAAAATTTTATAAATAAAGTTTTTCAATTAGAAGAAAATTTTTCTAAGCGGGGTCACCCCTCGGCAGTGTTTGGCAAGCGCTCCGAGTGTATTTCTGCCATGAAAGGCTCTCAGTGAAAACTCATCTGTCATGCAGATACCGTTCGGAGTCGGCATAAACCATGTAGGTCCTGTCCGACCAATTTGTAGGGAAAATCAAGAGGAGCATGACGCAAATTGGAAGAGAAGCTCGGCCTTAGATCTCTTCGGAGGTTATCGCGCCTTACATTTATTTTTTTTTATTTGATGTTGGTGACACAAGAATTGGATCTTTCTCAAATATAGACCGCAATCTGGACATATTTGGCAGCCAAGTGCACTAATTGGCCTAAAGAAGTTATTGGAGGCGTACCAATTTCACAGTATTGAATTCGAGTTTGTGGAAAAGGCCATTGTGCACGTGTTCCACTATGTCTGAAAAAAAGCCTTATAAAACGGAGCCACTGCATTTTCTTGAGCTGCTATCTTGGGATAGGTACTTACCGCGGACCCTAATTGACCTCTGTTATTTTTAAGCGTTAAAACGCACCAAATTTCCCGTATTGCTATTATTTTCTTAGCAGAAATAAACAATTTAGGTTTTCAAATCAACTCGCACAGTTTTGACGTCTTTTTCCTAAATTATTGCAGTGCTGGAAAGTTCCAGTGGAATATTAGTTTAGGTACCTAAAATTTAGGCGAACTCCCACCCAGCCTTAGAGTAATTCTCTTTTCTAATATAAATAACATATCTCACGTATAATTTGTTATTATTTTGTGCAACAATTCGTTCTTTAATATTTTTGAGTTGCAGCTCTTCATTTCGCTTTCGCCATAACATGCGACGACCATCTGATCGACAACAACAGCAACAACCATCTGATTTAAATATGTTACATTTGCTCTCATCACTAAACATTACTGTTTTCCAGATGTCGAAACCTTTGGTTTTGTGCTTGTTATCGAATGCGAGACGTTTCTCTTTATTAGCTTTTGCAATTAAAGGCTTTTTGCGTGCTACTCACCCATGAATATTATTGCTTCTAGGCGCTCTTCCAACTGTTTCCTCAGATACTGGGGTGTGTAGTGTAGTTTGATGCCGATGTATGAGGGTTTTCACGGTTTCCTTTTAAAATTTGACATTATCTCATCGTCAGCTATATTGGTCGAACGCTCCTAGTCATGTTTTCTAAATTATCGCGCTCTTTACACCCTTTTAACACTTTCAATCGTTTGGCGACACCGACTTAACATTTCACTGATATACTTATCAGTTTTTCCTTAAATATGCAGATATAGGATTTTTTTTCAGCAGCACTTAGTTCTTAGCCGTTTGAGATTTTTAGTATTCTCTGTAGCGCGATAAAAAAATAAAGTGAGTGATTATGAGAAATACTGGTAATAATACTGTAACGAATTTACTGCAATTCCTTTTATTTGCAACCTTCTGCTAACGCTCGAATCACTAAACTGTTGAATAAATAACTCTACTATTGCTCGCCAGATAGCGTATTAAATCAAACTGATTGTCGCGCCTCTACTGTTGCTGCCTTTTATACTCTGTGATTTCTCGTTCGCATACTTCTAGGCGCTTCCAGAATTTACTTAGTTACTGCTATAAAATTATAACTACAGATGCACGTGTACAGCTTCTCATATGCGCGTGTATTTGTGAGCGACACTTCCACAATTATAATTGCCTACTTTTGGGAGCATCTCAGGTAAGATATCTGCATGTGTTTGTGCGTCTCTTCTCCGCTGCGTGTACGTACATAATGATTGATTTATTGATTTGCATACAAGTCACTACTTAGCATCGGCTTAGAGATGATAGTATCCCTTAGTGCTGCTAATATTCGTAACGCTGCCCCCCACCTAAGTCTGATCGTCCCGAGCAGACAAATCTCCCGATATAAACGCCGCTAGCATCTCCTAATGTACCACTCTTCTACTTCGCGGTTTCCCAATGGTTTGTATGCGGAAAATTGTATCACTGATCTTCTTAATAACTTTGTACGGGCCTTCCCAACTGCACCGAAATTTGGATGGAACACCTTTCCGCCGGTGAGCGTTGTATAGCAGCACCAAATCTCCCTCCAAGAAACCTTCCGAATTATTGTTCTCATCGTACCTGCGTTTCATCTTACTACTCATTATCCTGGATCGTTCCCTCGCACTCTGTTGTTTGACCAATGAAGAACTACTTCGCAGAGCTTGATCTTGTGGCATTACCACAATACAAGATATTTGTATTTATGTACATGCCAGAATAGGTCTAGCTTGGAATGTATAAGCAAATGAATTTCACTTTCGACCACACACAAATTATTCATAGCGACACAGTCATAGCGGCATAGATAAGTTATATTGAACCCAGCGGGGAGCCATATCCATTTACAGTTGCTTAACCCATAAGCGTCACACTCACTAGCTCACGTGTTGATCAGCGTGACTGATCGACAGCGTCGGTTTGTCGGTGCAACTGACCAAATATTATTACATAGTTAGGTAATAAGAATATTCTACTGACTAGGTAGAAATAGAGTGTAGTTATTTTTAGTGTGTAAGTATTGTATGAAAATATTGTAATAGTATTGTAAGTAAAATTCCTATAAAAGAGAAAGTATTTGTTAATAAAGAATCAATCGAATTTCTGCGCTGAACATTAGCGCTTCAAGTAATTCACGTTGTTTTTATTTGAACTTTTACATTTTACATGGCGATCCTGCCAGCTTGATCAGAAATTGGCAAAACTGCTAAAGATTTTGTCGAGGAAAGGATCCTGTCAGATTTGGCTAAAATCTGAAAGGTCCTGCCAAGTTTAAAACATAGAGAAAATTTTTTTTAAGATCATGTTGGATAAAAATCCTGTACAGAAGAAAAGGAGCAATAATTACTTCGCAAGCTAGATCAACCCAACGTAACTTGGTATGACTATCAACAATAATATTTTAACGGACTTTTGGCAAATGCGAATAAACTCATGGTGGTTATCTGGATCAATTAGTTATGAACGTTTGTTTGAAGCAAACTAACGGAAGCTCAATAATAAATTAATTAATAAATCCGAAGTGGAATAATCATAATATTTGGCCGGACGCTAAATAAATGCAGAGTAGCAAACCAGCAGGACATAATTGGCATAAGACTGGCAACTAATACCTAGCATACACTTTATTAAAAAGTTATATTTCCTCCAATGTTTTATATTAAACACAAAAACGGCGTATTAAAAAGTTTTGATTTTAAAAAGGTGTGTAAATATATTTTATTTAAATATTTAAAACTTATATTTTGTCAATTTTATTATTTCACGACCGACTCCCAGTAAGTATCCAATTTTAATCCCCGAATCACTCAAGCGCTGGGTTGCATTCGGTCAACTCGTACAAGAACAGCTGATGCATGTTTGATGTGGTGAGTTGCGCTTAGGGTGATGTTACATCACCCTCCAATTCTGCTGGCTTCTTCTTGCCCGACAATATGTTAAAGTGATGAACTCAAACATACATCAGCTTATCTTCCGGTTAGTAAGTAGCGGCCACCGTGGTGTGATGGTAGCGTGCTCCGCCTATCACACCGTATGCCCTGGGTTCAACTCCCGGGCAAAACAACATCAAAATTTTAGAAATAAGATTTTTCAATTAGAAGAAAATTTTTCTAAGCGGGGTCGCCCCTCGGCAGTGTCTGGCAAGCGCTCCGATTGTATTTCTGCCATGAAAAGCTCTCAGTGAAAACTCATCTGCCTTGCAGATGCCGTTCGGAGTCGGCATAAAACATGTAGGTCCCGTCCGGCCAATTTGTAGGGAAAAATCAAGAGGAGCACGACGCAAATTGGAAGAGAAGCTCGGCCTTAGATCTCTTCGGAGGTTATCGCGCCTTACATTTATTTATTTTATTTAATTAAATTTATTTGTACAATGTAATTGAAAATTTTGCATTGCAATATGCAATTAAATTGCATGTTATATATATACAATTTGGTATAAGTATTCAGTTTTTAATGAGTTTTGTTTAAATAAAACCATTACTCAGAGTATTTTGTAAAGTTTTACGTATTATAAATTATAATATAGTCTTTTTCGTTTTGTTACAATTTCATTTATCTGGAGTGTATAGTTTAACATATGTTTGTCTTATGTTTTTGAAACTAGAGGGTTTTTGTTATGCCACTAAGGGTTTTTGTTATGCCAATTGGCATATTTGAAAATAATTTTATAAGTATAAGTTTTCAGCTTTTTGGATTTATATAGTTCATCTTTCCCATATGTTTATGGTTTAGCTCTTAGCTACTAAGTCGTGTGTTTACATCTTATATTTATTTGTAAATTTGATACATTACAAGTTTTTTTTTGTTTTTTTTTAAACATTGTATAGAAATGCGCTTCAAATAAGTTATTATTTAAATATTAAAATTCTAAATATGTAACTTTTGTATTTGTAAATAAAACGTGAGTTGCCTAAAGGTTTATTGTACCTTTTGTACACGGTTTTTGTGTACGGTTTTAAATTTTTTCTTTTCTTTATCAAAAACTTTTACGTTCGTCCGATCTATTTCTTTAACTACGTACGGCCCCTGATATATACTTGCATGTTTATCGCGCGGTTCTTTTTGTATTAGAACCTTATCATTTACGCTAATTTTTGACGGACAGGCATGTTCGTCATAATAATATTTATTTCGAACTTTATGTTTGTTTAAAAGTTCTTGCGCCAATATATGTGATTTTTCCATGCGGTATTTCGACTCTTTCGCGTAATTCTCTACATCATAAATTGGATCAACTTTTCCTTTTTGAAGTTCACTAGGTAAAATGGGTTTTTTACCAAATACTAATTCGAACGGTGTAAATTTATTATCAAAAACTGTATTTGAAGTGGTATTGTGAAAGAACGTGAAATATTTCAAGTAAGTATCCCAGTCCGACAACGTGTCATTAAGATATGCGCACATGTATTCGTTAAATACTCGATGGTTTTGTTCGATTGAACCTAACGTTTCATGATGATACGCTGTGGAAAAATCGTGTTTGATTTTTAAAAGTTTTGTCAGCTCTGAAATCACTTAATTTTTATATTCCGTGCCTAGATCAGATTTGATATAATTCATTGG
The DNA here is from genome assembly GCA_029619165.1 of Eurosta solidaginis. Lineage (NCBI taxonomy): Eukaryota > Metazoa > Arthropoda > Insecta > Diptera > Tephritidae > Eurosta > Eurosta solidaginis. The sequence continues at coordinate 24,655 of JARSSU010027261.1, forward strand.
ACCATATGTTAAAATAAATGACTCGAATACCGCAGAAGCTATGGTTTTCGCACTTTTATCCGGAACCGCTACTGTTACTAAGTACTTCGTTAAATCGCAAATTATGGTAACTGCGATGATGCATCTTGCTGTAAAGACGCCTTCGGCTATTTCTTGTGAGTCCACGAATAGTGGTTCTGGTGACTTTCCTAAGTCAAAAATTCTGAAAACTTCGCATCTTGGCGGAATAACACAAAAGTTACTTTCCGTACCGTGCAGGATTGGAAGTGAGACTTTTTTGCCTTTTATCCAAAAAGAAAAACTATTTGTGGCATAGCTGATTTCGCATTGGTTTTGTTTCAAAAAGTCTTTACCTAATATTCCATCGGACGGTGAATCCAGTACTTGAAGAAAAATATCCAGAACTCGCAGAAGAGGAACGCATACTCCCCAGGGAAACGCGTGCCACTCTTGCTCAACTTCGTTCTGGATACTGTAACAGGTTAAACTCTTACCTATCCAGAATCAACCCCGACATACAAAATGTATGCCCTGCTTGCAATGTGTCCCCACATGACACCAACCATCTCTTTAATTGTAATGTGGAACCAACGCCTCTAACACCCCTTTCCTTATGGTCCACCCCTGTTGAAACGGCAAGTTTCCTTGGACTCCCGTTAGAGGATATTGATGACAATTTGTGATCGGTCGCGGCTATTAGGTGGGGCGAGCATTGCTACAACAACAACAACAACAACGGAATATTGAAATCGTCATTCACCACGTGCAACGTATGCTTAATAAAAAAATTTGGGAAAATGTAAACTTGTTGTGAACGTTGCCAAGGTAGGAACCACATCTGAGGTAACTCCCGTAATATTAATTATATCATTATCATTGATTGATAAATTTTTGTTAACGCATGAGATTTTAATTAATGAAATGCCGGCTTGTGTGTCTACTAAAAAGGTGCAACATTTGTTAGATCCGGTTATGTTTAATTGCATAAAGTCTGAGAAATTAAGATTTAGACAATAAATGTTTTTTGTAGAAAAATTCTTTGAAGAATCGGTTAATCGTAAGTCTCTTGCTCCGCCAGTGTTCGCTCCTGAGGGGCATGAGCGTTTAAAGCACGCATTCGCATTATTCACGAGATCGTTATTACTACTATTGTTGCTGTTGTTGTTCTGATACCGGTTACCGTTTGAAAAACGAAAATTTTGACGTTGATTACCACGATTTGAATTGTGAAAGTTATTGAAATTTAGCCTATTTTGCCTGTAACCATTGAAGTTACGATTATTTTGATTGGAAAAATTACGACCCCGATAGCCACCTTGAAAATTTCGAAAATTGCTATTACCGCGAGACCTGAAAGCGAGTACTTGGCGTTCTTTAACTTCGTTAGACTGTTCAACTATTAATTTTGCTACGACATCTTTTGAGTCGGTGAATGAGGTAGAAGCGAGAATTGACTTAACGAGGCTTGACTCTGCATTCAACCGGCAAACGTTTACAGGTTGCTCAATCGCCATTTCATGCGCTTTAGCCTGGTTATACCCTCAATAATTAACGAACGCTCCAATGGGTCCGACAATTCCTCAATACGTCTAGAAAAATCAGTATAGTTGTTGCTATTATAAAAGTACCAGTTAAAGTTTCATCGGCAAACTCTTCGAGTAATTCAATTTTATCTATAAAGGTCTCGAGTGCTGTAATTTGCCCTAATCGAAGTATCACACATGCTAATGAAAGTTTTCTTTTCCTCAAGTGTTGCCATGATTTGATCGTTAAGATCTGAAGCTGAATTAGAAGAAAGTGAGGCAAATTTTGCATTAATTGAATCGTCAGGATTTGACTTTAAATTAGAAAAAGGTGAAGTTAATTTTGCACTGCTTGTATCGTTAAAATTTTACTAGGGAATCTTCGAAGCCTGCGAAATCTGTCGACGAAGATAATTTATTTTTCTGGTTTGTGACGGTTTCGGTCGATGATGACGTTAAACTTTAGTAGCTCGAAGCTGATTTATCGGAATCGGATTCTGAATCTGAAGTTTTTTGCACTTGCTTCCTATATCTAAGGTTGTACATATGTAGTTATCGGAATAGCAAAAAAGTTCAGTTCAAACTATGGAATTATAGAAGCACTTGTTTGAATGTCAAAATTAATATTTGAAGTTGAAATGTTGAGCAGAAGAAATTTGAAAAAAAGGAACTTATTTACAGTGAATTGTCGCTGACGAAATATTTAGAAATTCAGTGGAAAATTTGATTGACACTGCACTATTGGTATGAAAAATCTGTAGCAAGTAACTGAATTTGAAATTGGTTCAAAAGTATATAGGTATGTGGTAATCACAGACGCACCGGTTTATTAAAAAATCTTAATTGGTTTTTCCGGAACCATCGTTTTATATGAAAAATCTCATTTGGTTTTTTTTGAAACCACCGTATGTAATGAAAAAATCCAAACTTTACCATATGTACGTGGAAATAGGTCAAAATGCCCGAAAATTTGAAAAGAAAAATATTTGTAAAAGACTATTTGAAAAATTGGTTTAAGAACACGTTAAGAGTTTAGGGAAATACCGTTTGCAAAAATCGCACTTTTGGATTCACTTTAAATCGCTTTATAACATACATAACCTGTAAAGTTCACATGCAAAAGAAAATATACGTGTGTAATAATAATTGTACACATGCGAGCAAAACAAGTGTAGTATGTTCGAATAGATGTGGTTAATATTTAAGCATTATTTTCCATTTAGCATTTTACCAATTATGTAAAACAAATATAGTTTTAACACTAGTTTAAGCAGAAGTAGTTAGCACTAATTTGAAAAGAAAAATTTTGGTTGTAGCTGGTTTTAGGCATAGTAGTTTTAAATTTGAAAAATTAGTAGTATTTTTAAACAAAAGTAGTTGTAATGAAGTAGTTTTGATTTATCGTATTTTTAACTCTAACTTTGGTTAACAAAAGTGATTTTTTCTCTTCGCGCAAAATAGTTATATTAACGAAAAGTGTTAAGTTGAAGTTAACATTATAGACTTAGTCACTTAATTTAAGCTAATGTAGTTTTAAGTTTATAAAATTAACATATTTTAGGTGCTCCCGCGCCGCAGTCACAAAAATTTAGGTTATTTTAGGTGCTTATTACAGTTTTCGGTATTCCCGTAATTAAACGTGAATATGTTGTTTGTCAATGGCATGATGTATGCGATGCAGCCGGATAAAATCAAAGGCTTGGAAAAAATGAGAGATGGTGGCGTACGGCACCATTTTGTGTCCACGCCCACGTGTATGCTTTTGATTTTCACTCGCGGCTGGCCCGCGCCTCACGGTCGCCATCTAGCATACACTTTATTAAAAAGTTATATTTCCTCCAATGTTTTATATTAAACACAAAAACGGCTTATTAAAAAAGTTTTGATTTTAAAAAGGTGTGTAAATATATTTTATTTAAATATTTAAAACTTATATTTTATCAATTTCTATTATTTCACGACCGACTCCCAGTAAGTATCCAATTTTAATCCCCGAATCACTCAACGCTGGGTTGCATTCGGTCAACTCGTGCAAGAACAGCTGATGCATGTTTGATGTGGTGAGTTGCGCTTAGGGTGTCGTTACAATATGACAAACCAACAGGACATAATGGGCAATACGACTGGCAGCGAATATTATGTATATTAAGTATATTCAAATTATTTAAATTTTTAGAATAAATTGAGCGGCCTTAGGAACGCTTACCCATTAGCAAACATTTTATTTTGTGTGAAAACACAATCAAGGTCCGAAACCGATCACTATAGAAGAGTATCGGCGCAGGAAAACAGAAGAAATACCAGAAGTACCTGCCCCGAAAATCCAAAGAACAATTTAAAAAAAGAAAAGAGATAGCCGAAACTTACAAAATCTTAAACGTTACAACAAATACAGCAGATAGGATTAAATTAAAAGAAAAAATCCAAGAATTAAGGAAAATAAACTAAAATAGTAAAAAAATTGTCTTTGTCCAATTTATTCAAATTGATAGAAAATGGTAAAGAAAATTCATTAAAATGCCTTGGTGGACTAAAATAGCTCAAGGCATGATGATCGCAATATCTGGCTATGAATTTGGTAAGGAAAACATTTAAATAAAATGAGTATATGGCAAGAAATTCACGACAAATTATCAGAAAAAAAACTAAAGCGGAAAAAGCATACAAATGCATAAATAAAAATACCACGATAAAGCCAGAAACTATAGTTAAACACTTAAACACAATCGTAGAAGCCCTAAATAATATAGGAAAGGTAATCAATAAGGTAAATAATATACTCACTAAAGAACACCAAAACGCAGCTTACCAATTATTTTCACACGTACGTGACAAATTAGTATCCTCATTAGCAAGATACAACATAGAAATACCCATACCAACTACGATAGAGGAAAATCTTCAAGTTGATTTTAGCTCAGTTCTAACCGAATCTTCACGAAACCGCACCCAGCATTAAGTCAAAATTCATAAGTGGAAGAACATAACCCACTCATAAACGTTACAATGGCACAAACAGTAGTAGAATTTATCAAAACTGCCTCATCAGATCAGTGCTGCCAGAGTTTGATGGCAAGTCTGAAAATTTGCACAGTTTCTTAGATGCCCTTGATATTTTAGACCAAATCAAGCATAATCATGAAGCCTTAGCGATAACCGTGATAAAGACCAAGCTAAAAGGCACTGCAAGAAATTTTATTAGCAACGAAACTACTATTGAACAAATAAAATTAAAAATGTAAAAAAAAACTTCATAACAATTTGTAAACACATGCCGATTTTTAAGTGAGCCGACGCTCTTAAAGACCGGCTGTGCAAAATACTGTTACGAATATTAGCAAAACTAAGGAGTGCTGCCATCTCTAAGCCGATGCTAAGCAGCGACGTGAATTCACATCCATAGATCAATCATTATGTATCTACATAAACGAAACAATAATTGCGTCTACACATATGTACCATGTACGTATACGAACAGCGGAGAGTCAATGCACAAACACATGCATATATCTGAGATACTCCTATAAGTATGCAATGACAAAAACTATAAAATTGTGCAATTGTAGTTACAGCTGAGAAGTTTGAGAGCTGCTGGACTAGTCGATTCTTGAAGCGCCTAGAAGATGCGAAGAATCAAAGAGTACAAAAGGCGGCAATTGTAGAGGCGCTGGAATTCAGTTTGATTTGAGTTGTCAAGCAGTTACGACTAAGACGCTATCTACCGAGCAAGAGCAGTATTATTTTGAATAGTAGAGTTTCATTTGAGCTATCAATCAGTTTGGTTATTAAGCAAGCTATTCGTTGCACAGTTTGAGTGTTGTTGTGAAGTACTTTAATAAACGCCATTTTGCATTATTAAAAATTGGAGTTATTTATTCAACAGTTTAGTGATACGAACTTAGCAAAAAGGCAAATAAGAGGATTTGCAAGTAAATTCGTTACAATTGGTGTCAGAAGAGGAATTGTTGAATAAATTCCGAAGACTTCGAATACAACTTGGACATGGCAAAGTTAAGTGAATTGAAGATCCCGCAACTGAAGAAGGAGTTGGAGAGCCGTGGATTGAATACAACCGGCATTAAACTCAAACTTCAGGCACGACTACGAGAGGCAATGGAATTAGAAGGAATTGACGTGGAAGAGTATGTCTTTCATCTTGATGGCGATGAGACAACAAAATTGGAGGAGAAAAATGAAACACCGCAGACAATGGCGAACACAGACTTGAACATGATATTGGCTGCAATGCCGGCACAAATGTCTGAAATATCATCACAAATATCCAACAACATGTCATCACAACTGGAAGAACAAAAGACAAATATAACATCCCAACTGGAAGAACAAAAGACAAATATAACATCCCAACTGGAATCACGTATAGCATCCCAACTGGAGTCACAGGAGACACGTATTACATCCAAGATGGAAACTCAACTGGCAGAACAGAAGACATATATGGTATCCCAAATGGAATCACAGGAGACACGTATATTCGAAATGTCGTCACAAATAACATCCAGGATTGAAACACAGGAGGCACGTATATCCGAAATGTCGTCACAAATAGCATCCAGGATTGAAGCACAGGAGGCACGTATATCCGAAATGTCGGCACAAATTTCAGCACAGGTATCATCGCAGATCTCTGTACAACTAGAAGCCCGTACGGACGAAAAAATAATGCAGTTTGAGAAGAAAATCGACGCTGAGGTAGATGCTTTAAAAGGTCGTATACAGGAGCTGCAACTAAATCGCCCAGTTATTTCAGCAAGCAATACGAAGGTAAAAACACCATCCTTTGACGGTTCTGATCCTTTCCAGGTATTCAAGCTACAGTTTGAGAAGACCGCAGCAGTGAACAACTGGAATGCGGAAGATAAAGTTGCTGCACTGTTCGTGGCATTGAAGGGGCCAGCAGCGGAAATCCTACAGACGATTCCCGAAGGACAGCGGAACAATTATGAAGCATTGATGGCTGCTGTAGAACGACGTTATGGAAGCGAGCATAGAAAACAGATATTCCAAATTGAGTCGCAAAACCGCTACCAAAAAGCAAATGAAACATTGCAGGAGTTTGCTTCAGATATTGAAAGGTTGGCTCATCTCGCAAATGCGGACGCACCCGTGGAATACACCGAGAGGTTAAAAATCCAGAGTTTTATAAATGGCATACGGGACGTAGAAACGAAGCGAGCTACATACGCAAACCCAAAGCTGACATTTGCTGAAACGGCATCACATGCATTGACTCAGAAAACGGCATCACTATTGAGTAAACCAGCATACAAAGCTCATCGTGTAGAAGTGGAAAGACCAGATTGGGTAGACACAATTTTGGAGGCGCTGAAAGGATCGCAAAAGCGGAGTGAAAAAGTTATCAAATGTTTCAAATGCGGGAAGTCCGGTCACATTGCCCGTCATTGCGATCTTGATCCTGGTAGTTCCAACAATGTGGGTGGCCGTAAACGCAAAGCTGGAGAAGATGAGCAAGAGCGAGTAAGAGGTAGAGATCGAGAGCTAGATCCAGCTATTGAATGCCCTGTGATATCTGTGTTGCAAATTGGTAGAAAATCGAGCAGTCCTGGTTCTTGTAACGCATAATCCTTCTCTGCATGTCGATCCTGATGTCATGGTCAACCAAGAAGTCCACTCCCAATATGACTTCATCAACGATCTTCGCCACAACGAATTTGTGTAGAACTGTGACCTTTCCTATTAAGATTTCACATATCACTTCTCCCTGGACAGTGAGCGTACGCAACCTTGCTCCAGTTAACGCTTTTACTCTCCTGACCAAGTCAGATCGAATTAAGGAATGAGATGCGCCCGTATCTACAGTCAGTACACGTTCTTTGCCATCCACATTCCCTCTGACGGTAAGACTAATCGATTTTGTACCAATTTCCGACACATATATCACAGGACATTGAATAGCTGGAGCTAGCTCTCGATCTCTACATCTTACTCGCTCTTGCTCATCCCTTCCATCTTTGTTATTAAGACCACCCATGTTGTTGAAACTACTAGGACCAAGATCGCAATGACGTGCAATGTGACCGGGCTTCCCGCATTTGAAGCATTTGATAACTCTTTCACTCCGCTTTTGCGATCCTTTCAGCGCCTCCAATATTGCGTCTACCCACTCTGCCTTTCTACTTCCACACGGCGTGCTTTTAAAACTGGCTTACACAGAAGCGACGCTGTTTCCTGAATCAGAGCATGTGATACCGTTTCTGCGAATGTTGGCTTTGGGTTTGCGTATGTAGCTCGCTTTGTTTCGACGTCCCGTATGCCATTTATAAAGCTCTGTATCTTTACCCTTTCAGTGTATTCCACGGAAGCGTCCGCATTCGCTAATGTCTTTCGACATCCGACGCAAACTCTTGCAATGTCTCACCAGGCTTCTGGAAGCGGTTCAGTAACTACATTTGGTATATCTGTCTCCTATGCTCAGTTCCGTATCGTCTCTCTAGAGCGCCCATCAATGCTTCATAACAGTTCCGTTCGCCCTCTGTAATGATTTGTAAAATCTCAGCTGCAGTCCCTTTCAACGCCATGAACAGTGCAGCAACTTTATCTTCAGCATTCCAGTTGTTCACTGCTGCGGTCTTCTCAAACTGAATCTTAACACCTGGAAAGGAACAGAGCCGTCAAAGGATGGTGTTTTTACCTTTGGATTACTCGCTGAAACTGCTGGGCGATTTATTTGCAACTCCAGTATACAACCTCTCAACTCTTTTATTTCGGCATCCATTTTGTCCTCGAGCTGTACAATTTTTGTATTCTGTGCTTCTAACTGCGAAGACATTTGTGCCATCTGCACTGATAAGCAATCATCTTGTGCTTCTTGTGCCTCTGTGTCGACATTTCCGAAATACGCGTTTCTTGTGCTTTCAACTGCTCAGCCAACTGAGATGTCATATATGTCTTCTGTTCTTCAAGTTGAGTTTCCAGTTCTTCCAGTTGTGATGCCATACATGTATTCTGTTCTTCCAGTTGAGATGACATTTGCGACGACATTGATGCTACTGTCGATGTTTGTGCAGATATTGCAGCCAATATCATGTTCAAGACTGTGCTGGTAAATGTCTGCGATGTTTCGTTTTTCTCTTAAATTTTTGTTGTTGCCTCGTCCCCATCAGGATGAAAGACATCATCGTCCACATTAATTCCTTCCGACTCTATAGCGTCTCGTAGCCGTGCTTGGAGTTCGATCTTATTGCCGGTTGTATTCAATTCACGGCTCTCCAACTCCTTCTTCAGTTGCTGGATCCTCAATTCACTCACTTTGCCATGCCCAAGTTGTATTCGCAATCTTCGGAATTTATTCAACAATTCCTCTTCTGACACCAATTGTAATGAATTTACTGCAATTCCTTTTATTTGCAACCTTCTGCTAACGTTCGAATCACTAAACTGTTGAATAAATAACTCCACTATTCAATAATGCAAAATGGCCTTTATTAAAGTTCTTCACAATAACACTACTATTGCTGGCCAGATAGCGTCTTAAATCAAACTGATTGTCGCGCCTCTACTGTTGCTGCCTTTTATACTCTGTGATTTCTCGTTCGCATACTTCTAGGCGCTTCTAGAATTTACTTAGATACCGCTATAAAATTATAACTACAGATGCACGTGTATAGCTTCTTATATGCGCGTGTATTTGTGAGCGACACTTCCACAATTATAATTGCCTACTTTTGGGAGCATCTCAGATAAGATATCTGCATGTGTTTGTGCGTCTCTTCTCCGCTGCGTGTACGTACATAATGATTGATTTATTGATGTGCATACAAGTCACTGCTTAGCATCGGCTTAGAGATGATAGTATCCCTTAGTGTTGCTAATATCACTGGACCACGAATTTCAACTTTTTCTCTTTACTAGAAACGCCGTTATCAAATTCTTATGTAAAATCACCCCCTGATTTCGAAAATTGAGTTCATTTTTGATTCTATGGTACCGTTTTTGAGATATTTGCAATTTACCGTTATTCGAAAAACCCAAAAAGATGGCTCCCTTTAAATACGAACGGGTCAGCAAGCAATTTACAGAATCGGAAAGACGATAAAATTTGCTATAAATGCATTATACATTGTTTTTTGCTCAACCAGACAGTTTTCGAAATATTAGCTTATCATTTCAGATATGAAAAAATATAAAAAAAAATTACTCTTTGCGAGGGCAGCATTCCAAAACCACAACTTTTTTTCCAGACATTTTTTCTTACCGTAAAGCTCTGTTTAATTAGAAAAAAGATAAGCTATCATCGAAGAAAATTGATGCAAAACTACGTAAGTTATAAGCGATCAAATAAAAATACCCAGGTTGCGCTACTTCAATGTATGTATACATACATAAACGAAAAACATCATAACATGATAATACTTTTTCTTTAAATAAATCAAATAGTAATTTTAATACTCGAATTGTTTTATAGTAGGTAGAGTGCTTGCATCGAAGAAGAGTGGTTGGGTTCGAAACCTGCTGTAGGCATGTAGTTATAAAACATGTATTTCCGTCACTTATGGGTAAGTATGCAGGTAGATTTTCAAAATTATAAGACACAGAAAATTTTTAAAGCCTACATCTAAAGCAGGTAGTATTTTCTTTTCCCGGCTTCGTATAAAAAGGAACCTTTCTGTCTAGGTAAGATTTGATTTTTTAAATTTTATTCTCGTTCCGAGTATAAATATGAGTTAATGCGCCTTGAAACTTCATAACATCTGCAAGGCTCGCCGGAGATAGTTCAGTTCATAAGTCAAATTTCAAAACCGTGATTTATTAAAAAAATAAAATGAGTAAAAGGACGTGAGAATTTGAGTGTAATAACGATCCAGATATATTCTGTTTCATGTGGGGCCAATATAATTCATAAGGCGACGACGAGTGTCTCAGATCATATCAAAACTTTATACTCCAAGTATTTTGGCATTGAGCCTAAAAATGCTGAAAAAACCATGGACACCGAACACTTGTGTACATCGTGTCGAGTATAATTGATTCAGTCGAAATCAGGACAACAAATAAAATTTGATACACCAATGATATGAAGAGAACCTACTTGGCATTCAATAGAGTGTTATATTTGTCAAACAAAGTACTTGGCGTTGGAAAATCAAGAAGAGTAACCTATGCCAGCGTACCTACAGTGACATTACCAGTACTACATTCAACGGCAGTTGCGGATCCAGTTCCATTATCAACAGTAATATCTGAGTGCGGGGAATCAAGTTGTACTGAATTTCGCATGGGAAACGAGAGAACTGTTCTGTCACAAGCACAATTTAATGATTGGATAAGAGATTGGGAACTATCCAAGGAAAAGGCCGAGATCCACACTTCTCGTATGCAACAATTAAATTTGTGTCATCCGATGTTAAGGTGATATATTGTAGACTCGTCACGAACCATTTTCCAAACACTATACCAAGGAGACAGTATATGCTACTTCAAAGAGTTTGGTCAAACATATGATTCAAAAGAGTGGCGATTGTTCATAGACAGCAATAAACTGAGTTTGAGGGCTGTATTATTGCCTATTGGTAACAAAAAACCTTCTATCCTGATCGCACATGCAGTAAATACAAAGGAAACCTACGAGAAAATGCAAGAAAACCTACTCACAATTAAGCCCTCACTGAAGACCACTGATTTGGATCAGAATCATGATATCGTGAGTATGCACGAATAGTACGTCTGCAATGCTATGATGCCGGTCTCACAAACGTAGCGGACTACACCAAGCACTGACTGCTTCACTGTCTGCAAGCGAGTGGAGAGTAGCCGAGCTCGTAACAAGACTCACCTACGATCAGCAAAGTGCATTGGACCGCGGAGAAAAGTACAAAAGGACGAGTAGACCGTTGGCTGTGATAATCGACCAAATTGTACACCCCTCTCATTGTCAAGAAAGAGAAAATCTATACTCCACCTTACTACATTCACAGCTAGGTCTCTATTAAAACAAATACTTTGGTTAATCCGAGCGCAATTGTTGAGACACACAAAGAGAAGGCGAATGCATTACGAGCTATTTGAGAAGAAAACATATTGTCCAGATATTTCTCAAGCGCAAAATAAAGGACGGATTATTATCATACTGTGCGGACCACAACTAACACAAGTTGAACAGACATAATCAGTTCGAGCGACTACGGTCATCAAGTGAGGGCAGAGCGTGGCAATCTGGGTCCCCTTTGGAACAGGTCGTTGCTCGTTTCTCGCGTTGACGCAAACTCTAGCTACGAGCAGATAGTGCAATCGACTTGATCAACGGTCCGTTTATGCGAAACACGGGGCGTAACATATTAAAGTGCTGTGATTATAAAATATTAATTTCCCAAATGCTATCAACTTGCTTTAACACCTAATTCAATGATCTAGTCATTCTACTTCCAGGCGTAAATAGTAGTCTTTCAAAAAGTATGATACAGTTAAACGCGTATTACTAGCCACTCACATTTGAGCTTTTTTACCGGCAAATCTTGCGCGACACGATAAAGAATGACGAAATCATGCGCAAGTCCGTTATCAGATCAATGCGTGCACGCAACGATGGCGTCGTAGATGTCCTAGGATCTGGGACGTCGCAACGATGGGTGATATCTGCTGGTTTCTCATACGAGAGAATACGAAATCCGTACAACTCGAATAAGCGCTCAAAGTAGAAACATAATATCCACTACCCATGATGTAGTCTAGGCGAAAGTAAATAAATCAAATTCAGACTAAAGATTGCTTTAGAATTATAGTATATGTAAACATATAAAAAATGAGTAAAAAACAAAAGTTAAAAAGCTATGGGTAATGTCATTAATAAATTGACACACTCTTAACTAAACAGTAAAACAGAGCATTGTCTGATATGTTCACTCTTCTTTATACCTACATACGTTTTGAGCGTTTAATACACGTTGAAATTGCGCACACCTGAGGCGCTTATATTTGTTATACCTGAATCGCTTAGCTATACTAAAGAACTACTACGTAGTTTGCACACTCGATTTCTTCGAGGGGATAGCTGTATCTTATTTATTCTAATTAAACAGTAGCCTTTACGCTATAAAGGGACAAATGATCTAAGGACAAAACAAAAGTGATGTTGCTATGGAATGCTGCCTCGCAAAAGAGTGAATGTTTTTCATATTTTTCATATAAAAAATAAAAAACAAATCCGCAAAATCTGAAATGAGATAAAGCGTAATGATCCTCAGGGAAAACAAACCCTATCTATGGTGTTGAGCGTAAAATAAACAAAAAACTAGTATGATGCATCTTATAGCAAATCTGTTATCGTCTTTCGATCTGTAAGCTTTTGCTTGACCGTTCGTGAGATTACTACGTAATTAAAGTTGGGGAGCCATCTTTTGGTTTTTTCGACAATAACGGTAAATTGTGCAAAAGTGATCTCAAAAACACACAACGGTACCATAGAACACCAAAACTAGGGAAACTCCGAATTTTCAGAAATCAGTTGCTCCATACGAATTTACGTTCAACGGCTCGTCTCTACGGATACAATAATATTTCGGCGTCGACCATGTGTATTCGTCACAATATCGCATTTTCCCCAGCATCCAGGCCCAACACAAACATCACTAAAAGTTGCGCTTCGAGCCGCTTTCAAAACATATAGCGAAAATACTTTTTTGAGACAAGGAATCGTGCGCCTACCTGCTAGTTCGTGAATGAACATAACGCAATAAAAATGTCACTGGCTCGGCTGTTTAAATGACGTAAGTAAATGTGTAGTGATCAGAAGACACATCTAAAAACATATAAAGATGGTATTAACCAATAACAGTGAAGCTCTCATAATATAAAGTAATATTCATCCAAGTAAATGATATCTATGGAAAAAAACCTTATTTGTGAGACCACAGGTATATCTCATATCTATGTCACTATGTACGAATTCTGTGTAAGGAAAACGACAAAGTTAGCTAATAATAGTCGATACTCTGTTTCAAAAGACACGCACATGCGCCAACTTACCACTACACGCATGCTCCGCCCATTCTGTTAGCCTACGTGAACGTTCTATGGGCCATTATTGAACATCTATAAATTGAAATGGTTTCATATTATAGGGCGTGGCAATATTGCCACTAAATGTAGTAAAAGTGTTATAAAATTTTTGTTAGTGAATATTACGATTGGATAAAATATTACAGAAGTTCTATACAACGGCGATGATTACTCAGGGTAAGTGTCTGAGTGCTACTTCTCAGCAGCGCAGCGTTCTCGGCGAGCTGAGTATTGAACTCGAATCTCCAACATTCATGCTTCAAGAAAAAATCTTTTTATTCCTTTATTATTTTTTTTAACATTACTATTTTATTTTATTTCTCTTTTTTTTAATTTTTTTTTTTAAATTTTTAATATTTTTAATTTATTATTTTCATTTTTTTATAATATTCAATTATTTTTTTTATAATTATTTTTTAATTTATAATATTTTATTTTAGTCAGTTCTGCTTCAAAATAGCGGTCTACTGGCATTGAAACTTAAGCCGGACAGGACTCGCCATCATAATAATGACGGCGATTCCTGCTGTAAAGATGATTGTTTAGCAAACTGCTCGCCTGTAAATAGCAGTTTGCTTATCGTATCACAGCAGGTCTGGCGTAGGACCGGCATATGCAATAATTGCAGACTATTTGTGCGTCTGTGTCAAAACACGAATAATCCTTATGAAAAAGTTGTTTTCTGTTAGTAACATTGTACTACATGCTAAACATACCTATCACACTAATACCTACGAACTAAGTGTACTAGTGTTGATCCGCTGCGCTATGCAATAAAATAAACAGCATACTCCCTGATCTCTCCAGTTTTTCGCCTCGCGAAACACATGGCATCATCACCGACTAATCTTCCGCGACCTCATTATACAACATGGAGCGTCCCAAACTGTCGACCCATTTTTGAAACATCGCACGTCGATTGGCCATCTACGCATACCGACGGTCCTACACCCCAAAACAATCTTGGGTGTGTGTGGCTTTGATCAGGATCTACAGTTTGGCTGACGCACGCAGCAGCACAGTAATTGTTCGATGAGAGAATTAAGAGCCGTAACAATAATCCTCAAATCCCTCCGCGCAGTGCCTGGGGCGTGAAAAGATAACCAGAATACGCTCATAATTGCTACATCACAAAGCAATTACGCCAGCCGAGTACGTGCTACGCGTGCGTCATCATGGTCGCCAAGCCTCTAAACATTACCCACTGGAAGAATAAATCTACAGGCTGACCAAACTACTGCTCTCAGAATCGCCACGGGCTGTCTTTCTTATGTTCCCAGAACACCATCTGGGATCATAACGAGGCGATGATTACTCCCCATCAGACCCCGACGAGAAATGAGCTGCTGACCACAACAGTTCCTGTTGACTACCGAAACTTCTGACGCATCCCAAACAGGTACATCTGATGACTGAACCAGCACCGCATAGGGGCCTCGAAAAAAACACACACACAGCAGGTCCCTGGTGAACTCCATATAAACAGGCTCGTCGCAGCGGACTGTGTGCGGGAATGCCGGTGGAATCCAGTACTTAAAGGAAAGATCCTAAACTCGCGGAAGAGGAACGCATTTACTTCCCAGGGAATACGTCGTGTCAATCTTTGGCTCATATTTCGTTCTGGATACTGTTAACATTTAAAATTTACCTATCAGAATCAACCCGGACATACGAAAGTATGCCACGTTGCAATGTGTGCCCACATGGAGCCAACCACTCTTTAATTGTATGTGGAATCCAACGCCTCTAACACCCCTTTCCTTATGGTTCCACCATGTTGAAACGGCAATTTTCTTGGATTCCAGTTAGGAGGATATTGATGACAATTTGTGATGGTCGCGGCTGTTAGGTGGGGCGAAGCATGCTGCAAAACGACAACACAACACACGCTACTAGTTGCGAACGTACTCTTGTGTCTGTGGATTTTCAAACTGCCATGTAATCATGTACTTTAAATAGTGCCTTAAAGTTATGTTTTGTAGGAAAAAATTGCCAACCGTATAAGAAGTCCAGTTAAATGACAATCGATGTGTGTGATTAAATGTGATCTGTCGTATCAGCTAAACGGCTTTGTCGGTAGCCGCAGTTAGTCACGCTCTTTAATATTGAAGAATACCAATAATGCTTGTCAACTGAGTTATACTAGATCGAGTTCGCACGGCACTAGACTGTTCGTTTTAACGACGACAACGCTCAAGATAATATGATACACAACAGCACGCGCTGTAGATACACATTATGCAGTGCATAATCGAATTTGTCGTAGTATAGCAGTGTAGAGCGCTTCTAATTAATTTATGGAATGCCCCCGAGAGAATATATGTGTACCAATAAGCGCTACTGCCAGAATCACCCGTATATAACCATTTATT
Organism: Eurosta solidaginis; assembly: GCA_029619165.1. NCBI lineage: Eukaryota > Metazoa > Arthropoda > Insecta > Diptera > Tephritidae > Eurosta > Eurosta solidaginis. The sequence continues at coordinate 40,586 of JARSSU010027261.1, forward strand.
GTGTTTAGTGAGGCGCGTTGAATTCACTTGGTTATAGGGTAAGTGCGAATTGTTAACCTGATTGACAGTATTCTTCTAGCACAGACTGCGACACACGGTGAGCGCACTGCGCTTTTTTCAGGAGATGCCACACGCTTAGTATGGTGGCATTTTTTTTTATAAAATCACATGAGATTCTGGCCATTAATGAGGTGTCACGAACGCTTCCTTGTGTTATGGATAATAAACTGCAGGACATGTTTAGGCTCTTATTTGATTACATTAATCACTGACGAATTTTTGGTTACTTACAGGTGGGTCTCGTCAACTAGGAGGTACCACGCTAATTCGTACCTCATAATGCATTACGGATTTGAACCTTTGACCTACCTCACACTAAGTACCTAATGGGGTACGATTCTTATGCTCTACTATTCGTGTAGCAATGTATCGTGACATGAATGGGCAGGCATGTATGTACTATTTTCACTACTCTCACCAGTGCGCTGTTATCAGCCATTATATACGGGTCCGATTTCGATCCGCTCATTTGCAATTCGATTTCACGAGTCAATACCGCTTTTGCGTTACATGTGCTCGTGGTTACGATATCTCGAGGCGTCGATCTTATAAATTCTTGTTACCTCAGGAAACTTGTTGGCTCTTTCTATTGACATCAGCTGCGCACTTAAGACTAAGCTCATATGACGGTATTCTATTTTGTCTTGCACCATCATCTAGTCGGTCTATCCCACCTGTGTCTTATGGCAATTTTTTCTGGTACTTCTTAATGGGATGGCTGCCTATTTGTTTTAGTTTGTCTAATTTAGTTTCTCTATCTTTTTAATTAGCTCATCTCCCAAAATGTAAGAGTCAGTGCTGAAGGGTAGCGATACGCTCACACCAATAACCATAACGCAACCATGTTAGTGTTGATTAGGTCGGATTTTTGTGTTTTTATTCACACACACCTATTGTGCAGTACATCGGAGCAGTAAGAGCACAACTGATTAGTGATCTCCTTCGATGGTGGTTATGAATGTCAGCTTCGATTAACTGTCGGAAGTATAACCTAAAACAGAGCGGGTGAGCGTTCCTACTTCAGCCCTGATTCGACCCAGCCACTTGTTCGGAACCTCAATTCTGTAATTATTCTTTGGTTTGGCATGTTCCAATGTCTCATTGAATTGCACCGATGATTTGCACGACCAGTCAGCAGATAAATTTGCGGCCTATGCCTTTTGAGGAGCTAATGGAGGGAAAAGGTCGGAGAACCCCTTCCAGGTTACTGGTCCCATTAGTCTTATAATGTTATATCGTGCCTTAGGTGGTGGATCCGTTACTCACTACGAAGAGCTTTTATCTGTGTATATTTATAAAATTTTTTTTTTAACCTATTAGTATTGATGAATATCTCACGAGCAGTGAGTTCATAAACATGTGAAAACAATAGGACTGCATTAAGATTATCAATAGTTTGTTAATACTAAGTCCTAACATACGAATTTAGTTTAATTTTAGTAAAATATATCTAACACAAATGAGTTTTTATATTCACGGATGCATTTGGATTTGGTTGTTAGATAGTCATACGCAAGCACCGGCTGCGTTCCAATCTCAAGGTTTTTCTATCACATATCTTAGGCTTTATGATAGTTTCAGGAAGTAGTTTATCAATTTGTTGAAGCTCAGTTCTATTAATACTGATGTGTGTCTGAAAACAGAATACTATGTTCCTTCTGACTACGTACAGAAAGTAGCAGTGTATGTTTTGGTTTTGCTAATTTGGCAATTTAATTCACGTGCATTTTTATTTATTTATTAAATACTACATTGTAAGTGTGCTGTTAATCTAGAAGTATTCTTGGTTGTTTTAACTGCCATCCAGCAATGTTACAACCTTAGAAGCATACGGTTTTTTACATAGGGCATTGCTATTCTTCCATTTGAACATTGTTTCTTAGTAAACGTCTCTTTTGCCAACCATCCAATATTTTGCGTTCATCGACTATCCGTTTCATAACAAAAAATTTTTGTGTGAGGTCAACTAGACGGATGACATGAGAAATACCACGTTTGTTACCTTGTAATATTATACGTTAAGTTTTTGTGACAAATGTTAGTTGATAATATTTTTCATATTTGTTAACTTATAACCAGTAAGTTGGTTGATATTTGATGCCGTGATGTATAGGTCCAACCATGGCAGCTCATCTTAATCAACAAACAGAGCTTTGTGTTGTGTTAATGGTGCAACTCAATGACGACAACGCACACACAAATGTAAACTCTATAACAAATTTGGTAGGATTTTACTTTTTCATTGTTCTCCAATATACCTTTATTATCTTAGAGTGTAAGAGTTTTCAAAACTCTGTTATGCAAGGTTGTTGCTTTGTAAATTCTAAGCATCTGGATTTAGCTTGTTTCCCGATAGTTTACATGATTTCATAAAGTATGTTATGTCACACCAGCCAGATAGTATAAAAGGTTTGCGTTTAAGTCACTTTGATAAAGCATTGATTTTCCGTCAATACCTCCATCTAAGATAATGTTTTGTACATCAGACACGAATATGCAGAACGCTCTTTTACTGGAGCCGAATTTCAAATCACAGATATTAATATTCATGTATATTCCATTTAATATGTAATCTTTGTTGCTTTATCAGGACATTGGTCTTATAACGACATACGAGTCTACCTGTTCAATCTAGAATAGGGTGGGCTTATTGATTTAATAATCGCAATTTATTATGCATGGTTCTAAATGGATATTTGAGGGTCAATGTGCGGTCAGTCCTTATGATAATTTGCTCGGCACGCCACTGCTGTATATGATTTGTGCTCGTTTGCACGAAATATTTGACGTTTCAATCACTCCTTAGAGGACAGCTTAAGATCGGCTTGTCGCCAGAGTTGGTTCTTATGCACCTACTGGATTTATGGTACGAGAAGTTCCGGACAGATATCAAGGTAGTCTGCCAATTTATGCGCTTAGACGGATCTTGTCCCACAGGTCTTTATTTCCGGGGGATGTACCGAATATCGGTGAAAGATGACAGCGAGAAGTTGGTGAGAAGACATGCGCTAGATAAAATAAATCACTTCACAGAGCCCTAATATAAGGTTACACGCTCCAGTATTAATCAAAGCTCTAACGATCGACCGTCTAAAACAAAGCTCTTTTTCGTGGTACTTACTGAAGCGAGAGCGAGTGAGTAAGGGACAAAACTAACTGTATTATGACAACCTCGGTTAGTGTCACTACGTTAATAATCTTGGCTGTAGATGTTCTAGTCTTGTAAATTTCCTTCGCACAAAGACTGTATATCGTTGAAGAATGCTGGATAGTGGCGTACAATAATGTGTGTGGGATGAAAAACAATGGACTATAACTGTTGTTTTTATTAATTTTGACATGTTCATTTTTACTACATGACTCAATTCAATTTTAAAGAAATCTGCTGTTTTTATGAGAAAATTTTTAAAAAGATAATATCAATCAGATCATCTTCTTGTGTTCACTCAAAAACTTGATGAATTTATTAAGAATGGAAAACTTCTTTAGTTTTAGGCGTGAGCAGTGAACACTATTTTTTCTTCCCCGTTACTTCTTGCTGAAGCTAAAACGTTTGCAAGTGCATGTTCAAGAAATTACCACGTGCCATATTGCGCCGTTACTGTTTGAACGTGTGCATATATCATTTTCAACTCGTGTTCTTAAAATGCATGGTATTTTTGATAACGAATGCATATATAGATATACAATTCTTCACAATTATACAAATAATAATAAGAATTCATCTTTGGGATTATTGGACTCTAACAAAGATGGAGCGGACGGAGAAGATACAAACAAAATTATCACTTATGACACTTTTCAAATAATGAAAAGGCTAATATATATGCTCTTTAATTATCAATAGGCGACAGTTGTAGTTTTTGATTTTGGATGAGAACTTGTCCTAAATAATTCATGCACGGTGCTGGTTGGTGGTCTCAAAAGGTATCAGTAAAAGTTATATAAGTAATAATAAAATATAGAGCGTGTTGAAACAAGTGGATAAATTATTATGAATTAATAATTAAAAATATGAGTGCGGTTGTATTACTTTCGCTTTTTAATTTTTTGAGTGGTTTTGGCATACATGGTGTACCCATTTTCTTGTTTTTTTCAGTGCTTTGTGAGCCTATTGTATGAGATTTTTATATTAAGCAGATATTTTTTTTTTTCGAGTCTCAAACAAATGCCAAGGCAATGATGACAAGATATATATAGCAATGGTCGTTGTCTGTTAGTCTAGTAAAGTACTTAGGGTAGGATTGTTCAAATCCCGAGATTGGTAAACTAATTCTAATTTTGTACATTGCCACTGTAGGAATTAATTCAACCTTTTCTGTCTCCGAGAAAATTGAAAGTGAAGATGTTGAAGTATATGTGTGCTGTTTTATTTCGATTGGAGGTATCTATTTAGAGGGGGTTTGGAGAAGAGTGGCGACTAAACATCAAAAGGTTAAAGTGTTGGTTTATTGTTATTACATAGAATATACTGATTCTTTTTTTTTATGGGCAATCCATTGATTTAGATGACAAGGAGACTTGTAGACGATCAAACAATACAAAAGTCTGGAATGGCTGTTGAAAAAATTGTTAACTGTAGGAGTTTCCTCTGGCTAAATCAACAGAGAAGTCCAGTGCGCCACCATCCTTTGCTTCTGGAAACATGTCAGCTGTTGAACTTGGTTTTTATATTCTTTCCAACGAAACACCAAAACGGTTACATGGATAGTAGAAACGAGAAGAATTATTTGTAGCTCATTGCGTAGTGGAGTAATTTATATTGCCATGGCAGGCGTTAAAAATTGCAATTATTTCCGATGTATGTAGGAAGTGGGCCAATGTAATATATTTGTTTCTTGCTCACGGGGTATGGTTATTTACCAAAAAAGAAACAAGGTAATGGGCGTATTGGTCGTCGATCGCTAATCCTATCATAGTAAACTTTGACACACACCATCCTTTGTTGATTTCTTATATTTTAGGAGTTTTAACGTTTTTGGAAAGGAAAGAAAAAAAGGGGCAAAAAGAATCTCGAGTGGGAAATTGGTATCTCCTTTGGGCCCATATGCCATAAAATTGAAAAAGGCACAGTCACTTCGATAAGCCATATGCTCCATGAAGATAATTGGATGGTATGTAATACTTAATAATTAATTTTTTTAAGAATTTGTTCTATTGATTCAATATTTTCACTTTTTTATATTGCAAGAGATTAATGCGTTTGGATAAAAGTAGCAAAAAGCAATGTTGGCTAGCCCTTATAACTGTAACTCCCTGTAGGAAGGAAATAAGGTAAAACAGTATGGGCAGAATACATGCGGTTTTCAAGAAATAAGTGTAAGGGCTCCTCTATCGGATTCTTGCTGGTCAGATTGGCCGCGCTACAATGATTTTAAGGTACGGAATTGGATAAGACAAAGAGGGAGCAAGCTCAAAGTTTTTTGTATTTTAATTACATTTTTTTAATTTATTAAAAAATATTTAGCGAAAAATAAAACGCCGATCTGTCAGGTGACCGTTTCAGATTGTGTCGACACGTTGCTTACAATTTTTACCATATTTAATTAAATCTAAAATTTTCCTTTAAAAATGAAGGTTAAAATGTTTTCATGCATATTATAGCTTAAAAACAACAAACTAAATTAATTATTCATGATAAACCAGGGCTGATTGCTGCATATTGATTTCAACCAGAAGCAGCAGTAACACACGAGTGATTGGGGACAGCATTTATTTTAAATTTACTGGATAACATTTTATAAAATACATCACTGTCTCTTTATTTATTATAAAGCAGGACAGTAAAAAGACCAACGGGCCAGCCCCAGAGAGCTTGACTACTTTCGAAACTCTATTTGAAAGATTTATTCATAATAGGTGAATAAGAAAGCATACATAAATACTATAAATTTAAATTGCATTAAATGTACACTTATTTTTTTTTTGTACTAAGAATGTTGATAAAATCATAATGTATGTGTAGTGACGTATTGGCCACCATGCTTGGCTGTCTTTCACCACTAGCGTCAGAGTTTAATAAATCCAGCAAGGGAGCCATACGATTGTTGATGCCACTATCGGAGTATTTGATATTAACACTTGACAATACCAAAAATGGAATGTTTCATTACGAAAAAAATTCGGCACTAAAAGATCTGAGCAGTAACGTCGCGTAGAAAAAAATACAGCCAACCGCACATCCTATCCATTCAGTAGGTGAACGGTATCTACTCTACAAAATATATATCCAATGAATTTTTTTTATAATTTGTGACGAAGGTTTAAGTGTGGCAATGTCGCATGGAACTTTAATGAAAATGTGATCGTATCTGTATTATGAAGACTAAGTTATGTCTATTCCTCAAATTGACATATAACCTATAATAGAAGCAAGATTTGGTATTTGGTAGACCAATACTTATTTTGGTCTTAAATTCCGGAAGATGTGCCGTCAGATTTCAAATTTACTTAGCAAAATTTCGATAACAAACCGGTTATTTTTCTTAATGTGCTAACGAAATGCAAAAATTCTACTTGTTTGATTAGCGATAACGAAAAAAATCCCCACGTATACTTCTATGTTAGAATTTTCACGACATGTTAAATAAAAAGACTGCGATGGAGAGCTCTATCAATTCCATGTCTCCATAGCACGAGATAAATTGAATTTGCACAATGAGCAATATTTGCATTCAATAATATTTCACAATATGTCAATATGTGTTTGTACATAAACCAACTTAGAGGAATATCATGCTAAAAACCTTATATGAGTTTCTTTCATCGGTTACCAAATGAATTATTGTGTTAAATCATTGGTTCAAGTAATATCACCAAAGATCTCAGTATTTACTATCAGCTTCGGATTTCATTCGCTAAGAGGCATTAGTATTACAACACATTTACTCAATACCTGATGCAGTATCATAAACTTTCACATCGTCGTTCAAACTTTCAAGCCATTTACATGTCCTCTGCATTTTACGTGCTTGAAACTTCATCAATATCCACTATTTTGAGAGTAAGACATTCTGATTATTCAAAGACATCTGTAACAGAACGTTATTCGGCGATCCAAATTGCTGAAATTATTAATCAAGGTAAAAATACGTTCTGAAATATAGTGCAGAAAACCACTTTAATGGAACACGTAGCGTTTACGAATATAAATTTTCTCTGTAGAGTTGTCGAGGATGGTGATTTCTGCTAAGACTATTTGACACACATAAGACAAGCTATTAAATATGTATTAGAATTTTAGCAATGACTTCTCTGAGATATTTTTTTAACATATAATCTGTACTTTGAACTATGCGCTAAGACAGAAATTAGTATATGGACTTGACATATCCTTTTGCAACATAAAAATTCTTTGACAAGTGGGGGAAATGATAGAAATTTTGAGTGCAATGTTGTGATAATCATAGCATATTCAAAAGCTTTACTTTCTATTACAACTTTATATTAAATGGGCGATTTTGGAATGAATGGCAGACGATAATTTGTGAAAACAAGTTGGCAATACTACACTTCCTGCCAACAAAAAATATGTGGAATCTATTACACTTTTCCCGACAATATCCTATTGCCTCACTCCACTAAATAGATCATTTCAAAAAAAAAATTATAATGTATGTCGATGGTTTTGAATACCTTGATATAAGTAGGGAG
>JARSSU010027263.1:0-12770 GCA_029619165.1 Eurosta solidaginis
AAATGAAATGAAAATAACTCTTATGTTTATTGTTATGTTAGCCGATCCAACAACGGCTGCGCCATGCACAGTAATTCTGCGTAGAACACCTTTCCGCATAGGCGGCCTTCGCCGCGCTTATTTAAAATAACCTGGGCTACGCCATGCCAAGTCCGGGTGTGTGGTATAACCGTGGCTACCGCCACGGTGATGTCCTTCCGCATATTACCTTATAACTCTTATGTTTATTGTTATGTTAGCCGATCCACACCGGCTGCGCCATGCACAGTAATTCTGCGTAGAACACCTTTCCGCGTAGGCGGCCTTCGGCCGCGCTTATTTAAATAACCCTGGGCTACGCCATGCCAAGTCCGGGTGTGTGGTATAACCGTGGCTACCGCCACGGTGATGTCCTTCCGCATAGTAGTAAAACATATATATTTTCCTTTTTCTTTATTAACTGAAAGGTGGCACGTTTAATATTTATATTTGTTTTTTCTTTGTTGATGTGGCAGCACAGCTTTGTATGTCATCGATAAAATATATACATACATAAATGTGAATGTTGCTACAAAAGCGCGATTTATTTAATCAGTGGCAAAATTTTGTATGAATAGCACCCCCCGAGTTCGGGTTAAACTTGGTATCAAATGAAAGAGGGAGTTCTCCCGATAACAATATATATAACTTAAAGTGCGCAGACTTATAGTTTACGAGTTATTTGATGTTAAAGTTTGCAAATTTAGCAAATTTCTATAGCACTTCACTTACATTTACACATCTTTCAAAACCTTTATGCACATAAATATTTATATATAAATTGCAACGATACACTTAAATTTCATTAGTATATTTCACATATAATTCTTGCATTGTTTTTACTTAATATAAAAGTTTTTATTAAATCAATCGCGCTTTTGTATGCAACATTCACATTTATGTATATATATATTTTATTGATGATATTACAAGCTGTGCTGCCACATCTAAAAAACGGAACGAAGTGCAGATCGAAAAATAACTTATAAAATATCTTTCATCTGATGTATATATATCTTTAACAATTCTAGTCTTATTTACCAAAAATTGGAAAAAGCTCTTTTTTGCATTCGTGAACGAGCTGATATTACCTTATAACTCTTTATGTTTATTGTTATGTTAGCCGATCCAACAACGGCTGCGCCATGCACAGTAATTCTGCGTAGAACACCTTTCCGCATAGGCGCCTTCGGCCGCGCTTATTTAAAATAACCCTGGGCTACGCCATGCCAAGTCCGGGTGTGTGGTATAACCGTGGCTACCGCCACGGTGATGTCCTTCCGCATATTACCTTATAACTCTTATGTTTATTGTTATGTTAGCCGATCCAACACCGGCTGCGCCATGCACAGTAATTCTGCGTAGAACACCTTTCCGCGTAGGCGGCCTTCGGCCGCGCTTATTTAAAATAACCCTGGGCTACGCCATGCCAAGTCCGGGTGTGTGGTATAAACCGTGGCTACCGCCACGGTGATGTCCTTCCGCATAGTAGTAAACATATATATTTTCCTTTTTCTTTATTAACTGAAAGGTGGCACGTTAATATTTATATTTGTTTTTTCTTTGTTGATGTGGCAGCACAGCTTTGTAATGTCATCGATAAAATATATACATACATAAATGTGAATGTTGCTACAAAAGCGCGATTTATTTAATAAAAACATTTAAGTAAAAACAATGCAAGAATTTTATGTGAAATATACTAAAATGAAATTTAAGTGTATCGTCGCCAATTTATATAGATATTTATGAGCATAAAGGTTTTGAAAGATGTGTAAATTGTAAGTGAAAGTGCTATAGAAATTTGCTAAATTTGCAAACTTTAACATCAAATAACTCGTAAACTATAAGTCTGCGCACTTTAAGTTTATATATATTTGTGATCGGGAGAACTCCCTCTTTCATTTGATACCAAGTTTAACCCCGAACTCGGGGGGTGCTAAACTAAATCGCTGCCAAGATTCTTTTCCGGTAGATGCAGCAAAACCATTTCTCGGGACCGGGGTCAGGAGACGGACCCGGATTGGATTCGATGCCTTCCCGGAGTAAGAGAATATGGAGCAGTCCTGCTGCAAGAAGCTGCTGGGAGGATGACAATTTGTGGGAGGGACGAAACAAATTAGATGGGGTCACACTGAAATGACAGTCTTTGGTCGGGAAAAATTCCGAGTCGCTCCGGTACATAGAACCGACTGCCTTGGGAAGCGGTCAACACGCGTCGTTTAACACCGCTCTCGATATTTTTGGTAGCTTATTAGCAGTCGAACCCTTAACTAGACTATTACCCAAAATAGTTTCCCCTTGTATCTTTACTTATTCCAATAATGCTTTGACAATGATTTACTTTGTTGGCAGTTTCCCATATTTTGGTCTTTCAGGTCCGGCTTACTGAATATAGTACATTGAATTCCGTGAATGGCAAATTAATTTGATATTTTCCATTTATTAAAATCTTTATACTTCATGTCAAGGCTTTTTATACATAAGTACGTATGTGCATAAGGTTGAGATTCAAGCCACACTCACTTCATTTTCTCCCTGGTTTAAAAGTTTGCAATTATATATGTAGTTTTTTGCAATTTTAATTAACTTCAAAGCCTACACCAGGCGGGTCGATTAATAATAATACTATATTATAACATTCATTTACCAAAACAGCCAAGTATTTAAAGACGCAACATTTTGGCATACACACTTTGCTATAGTCCTAAGTAACGGCCCATGGCGTTGGGTAAAAGCGCATAAGGCGCTAGCGCTGCCACATGTAGTGGCATTATATATATTTAAACAGATGGGTAAAAGTCTAGTTGAGGGGTAAGCTGGAGTCATTGGGGCCGTATGTCGTATCGCTGTATCCGTATCCCTAACGTAATCAGCTGTTTATCGTTACGACGGTAAACCAAACCCCAATTGGTTGGCTACGATACGGTTACGACTTTAGCGGCACCAATAATCGATTGCATTGATTCTCATAAGGTTGGTCGAATCAGCTGTTAAAAGGTTACCGATACGGTTACCGATAAAGCACCAATGTCTCCAGCTGTAGACTGCCCTGCAAAAATTATTGGATTACCCTGCGAAAATTGTTGGATTACGTGTTCCATTTTCTTCATGTTGGAGTACTCTAAAAATAATCCTTTGTAATGCGTTTGCGGGGCACAATCAGCCGATCATTGCTCGTTTTTTAACGACCGTGATCACGACACGATGACGATCGAACAGAGTTGCCAAAAGTAAAATATTGCCTACAAATTTAATTTAATTTATTTATTTATTTATTATTACGGCTGTTTAGGCCTAAAACTTAAACTACTAAGTACAATTCATTATTATATCATATATTTCTATTGAATATGCTGTTGGGATGCCATGTGATTCCGATCAGCATATTTACTGGCGTAACAAACGGACGAGTCTGGGAGCCAGTCATTTAAGGAAGGTTGGAAAGGACGCGTTTCCAATCCTCCAGGGCTCCCAGCTTAAGGCAACAAAATTTGGAACATATATTTTTCAATTATATTTGTATTTTAAGCTGCCGGAATGTATTGGTCTCCGTTCAACACAGCTAAACATGTCTTTGGATGTTGGAAATTGAAGTGTACCCAATCACCCCTCAACTTTGTTTAGTAAAGACGCTGTCGGAACGCATGAAGATTCCGATCAGCACATCTCAAAATATATTGGGAGGTTGAAAAAAATAATTGATAATAAAATTTTACTATGGCAACTCTGATAAAATACAACCGCGCACTGGTTTTATGTATACATACTATATTATAGAGAAATATTAGTTTCTTTATTCACGCAAATGCTAAATAACATAAGAATATTCGTAGTAAAAATATAAAAGTTGTATTGCCCCACTTCATTTACCTTCATTTTAAATTAAATTCACTCCGATAATTCTTTCCGACACAATTTCTCTTTAGTACTTTGGCATATGATCCTCTGTGGGTGCCCCATGGAGTACTACAGTGAAAGTACTTTGGAAAGCGAGAGTGGGATCACCTACTCCTCTCCTAGGACATCGCAATGTTAATTGGAGCACATTTTTTGTATGAATACAGATTAGTTTTGGAATACTCCTATACTCCCAAAGGCGTATTCCTTACATTATTTATGGAGTACTCGCGTTTTTGAAGGGTACGTTTTCCATTTTCTTCATGTTGGAGTACTCTAACAATACTCCTTTGCAATGCGTTTGCGGACCACCATCAGCCGATCATTGCTGACGATCGAACAGGGTTGCCAAAAGTAAACTATTGCATACAAATAACTGATAATAAAATTTACTATGGTAACTCTGATAAAATGCAATCGCGCAACTGGTTTTATGTATACATACTATAAAAAAAATTTAAATGTAAGGCGCGATAACCTCCGAAGAGATCTAAGGCCGAACTTCTCTTCCAATTTGCGTCGTGCTCCTCTTGAATTTCCCTACAATTGGCCGGACGGGACCTACATGTTTCATGCCGACTCCGAACGGCATCTGCAAGGCAGATGAGTTTTCACTGAAAGCTTTTCATGGCAGAAATACACCCGGAGCGCTTGCCAAACACTGCCGAGGGGCGACTCCGCTTAGAAAAATTTTCTTCTAATTGAAAAATCTTATTTCTAAAATTTTGATGTTGCTTTGCCCGGGGTTTGAACCCAGGGCATACGGTGTGGTAGGCGGAGCGCGCTACCATCACACCACATATATACGACACTTAATTCAAAAATATAATACTATAACATAATATTTACATATATCTACCAAATAAAATACAAATACATACTACCTACACCCGAAAACAGACATACATATAATTAAAAAACCAACCACCAAAATTGCAGATATTTAAAGCTCGCGTAGGAGTACTTTGGCATATGATCCTCTGTGAGTGCTCCATGGAGTACTACAATGAAAGTACTTTGGAAAGTAAGCTCACGTATGTACTCTATGGAATACTCACAAACAAAGCGAGAGTGGGATCACCTACTCCTCTCCTAGGACATCGCAATGTTAATTGGAGCACATTTTTTGTATGAATACAGACTATACTCCCAAAGGTGTATTCCTTACATTATTTATAGAGTACTCGCGTTTTTTGAAGGGTAGTGTCATTGGCCCCTATTATGAGAATTTTTCGATCTTCGATCTTCGCTGGCTATCGAACATCGAAAATCGAATTTGAAAATGGTATTATGACATCTAACCTCTATCGAAATTTTCGTTGTGTATCTAATTTTGAAGCGGAAAGAAATTTGTTGTCGACGCTGTATCGAATTAGAAGAAAATTGTTTGAAACGTAAGTTTTTTGTGTTTATCTGTACTTTTTTGCTACCTAATAGTAATTTCAAACTATTTGTATTAATCGTATATATTGTAGGATGCTTTATTTTTATTAAAATAATTATCTACACAAGAATTATTTAAAAGAAAATGTTATATTTTCATGATGCAAAATTGAATAATAATGAAAATTTTTGGAAATAGAAAAATCAATATTGAAAATTTAAATATTGTAAAACATATTAAAATATAAAGTTCAAAGAAACATAATTACAAAGTTAGATAAAAACAAGTAAGGAAGGTTAAGTTCGGGTCTAACCGAACATTACATACTCAGTTGAGAGCTATGGTGACAACATAAGGGAAAATAACCATGTAGGAAAATGAACCGAGGGTAATCCTGGAATGTGTTTGTATGAGATGGGTATCAAATGTAAGGTATTAAAGAGTATTTTATGAGGGAGTGGGCCACAGTTCTATAGGTGAACGCCATTTAGGGATATCGCCATAAAGGTGGATCAGGGTTGACTCTAGAATTTGTTTGTACGATATGGGTATCAAATGAAAGGTGTTAATGAGTATTTAAAGAGAGTGATAATTAGTTCCATAGGTGGACGCCGTTTCGAGATATCGCCATAAGGTGGACCAGGGGTGACCCTAGAATATGTTTGTACGATATTGGTATCAATGAAAGGGGTTAATGAACATTTTAAAAGGGAGTGGGCCTTAGTTCTATAGAGGGACGCCTTTTCGAGATATCGCCATAAAGGTGGACCAGGGGTGACTCTAAAATGCGTTTGTACAATATGGGTATCAAACGAAAGGTGTTAATGAGTATTTCAAAAGGGCGTGGGGTTTAGTTCTATAGGTGAACGCCTTTTCGAGATATCGCCATTAAGGTGGACCAGGGATGACTATAGAATGTGTTTGTACGATGTGGGTATCAAATTAAAGGTATTTTGCGGCGGAGCCTGAAAAATGCCTAATGCACCATAATTGCTGCCGTCGCAGCAACCGTGTGTCCGTAGACTAAAAAACAGCCCCGTCCTGGAACCGTCGCCCACCCCGGCACCACTTTCGCATTACTTCAGGGTGGCGTTCCATATTTCTCATTTTTTAAGAGCCTACTGTTGTCCCTGCGTCCAGGTTCCCGCTATTCGCTCTGAGTGTCCATTTAATCACCACTGCTTCGCATGCGCATTTCTCTGCGCTCCCTCTCAGCATCCATCAGGCGTGTCATTACTATAAATGCCATTTTGCTCACTGCAGTCCAGCATTCTTTCCTGCTGCACATATGTGAAACTAAATTTCTCGTGGTAGGTTCCTCCCCAAAGACTCCATGCAAGGTGAGTCTTTCTTCGTGGAAACAGGGGCAGTAGAACATGACGTGTTCTGCGTTTTCTAACTCTGTGGTACACATTGGGCAATGAGGATCTTCCTCTATCCTACGCTTCCATAAATACTCTTTGAAACCGCCATGTCCACTCATTATTTGCGTGAGATGGTAGTTCAGTTCGCCGTGCTTCCGCTCATTCCATTGAGCTACGTTCCAAACTAGTGTGAAAGTCCAACGCCCTTTACTCGAGGCCTCCCACCGTTCTTGCCACTTAGCTATTGTTTGTGTCCTTGCTCTTTTCTTGTCTTCTTCAGATGGTCGCTCGATATTAGTGTTATACAGATCGGCCATTTCGCTTGCCAGTAAGTCCACTGGGATTTTCCGGGTTAGAACCAGGATCGCGTCGTCGGACACCGTCCGATAAGCACTTGCTATTCTTAAAGAAGCAAGTCGGTACGCTGCTAATATATATTTTTGATGGGTCTGTTTAGATCCATACCACACTGGTGCTGCGTATAGTATTATTGAGCTGGTTACTGTGGACAATAGCTGACGTATAGCTTCGCGCGGACCACCAATGTTAGGCATTATTCGCATAAGTGATCCATTAACTTTGGTAATTTTCTCCCCCACCGCTCTGAAGTGCTCTTTGAAAGTTAACTTAGAGTCAATGTGCACTCCTAAGTATTTTAAGGAATCCTTTGAGGTGATTTGATGATCCCCGACAGTTAAGACTAACTCGTTCGCCGACCGTTTGGAGCTTACTAATACCACTTCCGTCTTTTGGCTAGCCAACTCCAGTCCTGTATTGGTCAGCCATTCCTTTATTCTTGCTACGGGCGTCATTACATAATGCTTGAAGCAGGTCCAGTTTCTTGGCCACTACTACCACTGCAATATGATCAGCATATCCCACAATTTGCGTGTTTTCTGGTAGATCAATCTTAGCACCCCGTCATACATTACATTCCAAAGCGTTGGACCGAGAACAGATCCCTGTGGGACGCCTCCTGTGATTTTGTACTCTTTAGCTCCTTGATCCGTGTCCAAAAAGAAGTACTCTGTCTTTAAGATAGCTACCTATAATTCTGCGTAAGTAAGCTGGAGTGCCGAAGCTTTGCAGCGCTGCCATTATCTGCATCCAGTTTCGCAGTGTTAAAAGCATTCTTGATGTCCAACATAATCAGTGCACAGAACTTCCTTTTATTTTGGCCTCCAGAGGTAGCTTCTCTAGCTATATTGACGACTGTTTGTATTGCATCTACGGTGGATCTTGATTTGCGAAATCCATATTGACTATTCGATAAGCCACCTGGTCTTTCTAGAGTCAGCTGTAGGCGCTCACTAGTTATACGCTCGAAAATCTTCCCTAGGGAATCCAGCATACAAAGTGGCCTATATGAGGATGGTTGGTCCGGCTGTTTACCACGTTTCAGCAATAGGACAAGTCTTTGTCGTTTCCACGGGCGAGGAAACACGCCTTCTTGCATACAGGCATTAAAAAGATCAGTAAATAATGTAGCCCTAGTTGTAATCGCGGCTTTAAGGGCTATGTTTGTGGTACTTCGTCGGGTCCTGGGGATTTGTTATCAGCAACTCTTTTTGCAGCGTCCCAGCACCTCTTGCTCTGTAATTTGCGGAATTTCCGTACTTTCTAGATCCTCGCTTGGATAAGTCCAGCGATCTTGCGCCGGGAAAAGTGTTTCAACAATAATATTCATCAGTATCGTGCACGTAGGTTGCTGTGATATCGGTCCTTTAACTTTGGCCATCACAGTTCTGTAGGCTGATCCCCAAGGATCTAGGTCGACATTATCCAGCAGTCCCTAAAGCATTACTTCTTGCTCTTTTTTATGGCATTTTAAGTGCCTTTCTTTGTGCGACATAGGTGCTGTGTAGCTCTGCATATCGTGGTGATGAGCGTGCCCTCTGCGCTGTTCTTCGTGCTTTGTGGCATTTCTACGCTCTTCCGCAATTTCGTCATTCCACAATATCACGGAGTGCGCTGTGCTTTTCCGCGACTTCTGGGCATGGCAGCATCACATGCCATACATAGCAACTTAGTGATTTGACCGACTGGTCTTCCGCATGCGATTCTCGTACTATGGCGTCCTTCCAGATAATGTCAAATATTGTGGGTCGAAAAGGTGCTGTTTCCATTTCTACTTGGTCGATGTCTTGCTCTACCGTTCGTGGAAAGGGTATTATTGAGGGTTTTAAAAGTAGTGTGGTGGTTGCATAGGTGATCGCCTTTTCGAGATATCGGCATAAAGGTGACCAGGGGTGACTCTAGAATGCGTTTGTACCAATATGGGTATCAAACGAAAGGTGCTATGAGTACTTAAAAGGGCGTGGGTTAGTTCTATTGGTGGACGCCTTTTCGAGATATCGCCATAAAGGTGGACCAGGTTGACTCTGAATATGTTTATACGATATGGGTTTCAAATTAAAGGTATTAATAAGGGTTTTAAAAGGGAGTGGTGGTAGTTGTATAGGTGGTCGCCTTTTCGAGATATCGCATAAAGGTGGACCAGGGCCGACTCTAGACTTGTACGATATGGGTATCAATGAAAGGTGTTAATGAGTATTTTTAAAAGGGAGTGAACCTTAGTTCTATAGGTGGTCGCCTTTTCGAGATATCGCCATAAAGATGGACCAGGGTGACTCTAGACTTGTACGATATGGTATCAAATGAAAGGTGTAATGGGTCTTTTAAAAGGAGTGGACCTTAGTTCTATAGGTGGTCGCCTTTTCGAGATATCGGCATAAAGGTGGACCAGGGATGACTCTAGAATGCGTTTGTACAATATGGGTATCAAATGAAAGGTGTTAATGAGTATTTTTTAAAGAGGAGTGGACCTTAGTTCTATAGTGGTCGCCTTTTCGAGATATCGCCATAAAGGTGGACCAGGGGTGACTCTAGACTTGTTTCTACGATATGGGTATCAATGAAAGGTGTTAATGAGTCTTTTTAAAAGGAGTGGACCTTAGTTCTATAGGTGGTCGCCTTTTCGAGATATCGGCATAAAGGTGGACCAGGGGTGACCTAGACTAATTTGTACGATATGTTATCAAATGAAAGGGGTTAATGACATTTTAAAAGGGAGTGGGCCTTAGTTCTATAGGGGGACGCACTTTCGAGATATCGCCATAAAGGTGGACCAGGGATGACTCTAGAATGCGTTTGTACAATATGGGTATCAAACGAAGGTGTTAATGAGTATTTAAGGGCGTGGGTCTTAGTTCTATAGGTGACGCCTTTTCGAGAAATCGTCTGGGAGCCAGTCATTTAAGGAAGGTTGGAAAGGACGCGTTTCCAATCCTCCAGGCTCCCAGCTTAAGGCAACAAAATTTGGAACTTATATTTTCAATTATATTTGTATTTAAGCTGTCGGAATGTATTGGTCTCCGATCAACACAGCTAAACAGTACTTTGGATGTGGAAATTGAAGTGTACCCATCACCTCAACTTTGTTTAGTAAAGAACGCTGTCGCAACGCATGAAGATTCCGATCAGCACATCTCAAAAATATATGGGAGGTTGAAAAGGACGTGTTTCAATCCCCCCTGCTCCAACTGTTGTTTGACCTTATTTTGGTTACACATCAT
Source organism: Eurosta solidaginis (assembly GCA_029619165.1). NCBI lineage: Eukaryota > Metazoa > Arthropoda > Insecta > Diptera > Tephritidae > Eurosta > Eurosta solidaginis. Next base: position 10,242 of record JARSSU010027263.1, read on the forward strand.
ATAATTTATTGTTATATTAATGCTGTCGAATGCGAGTGATCCCGATCAGCACAGTAATTATTAGGCTGAAAATACCGAATTCAGCGAAATTTGTGTTGGAACTGTCTGGAGTTTACAGGTGGCGACTGATTTTCTTCCATAGGGCCGGTGCATTGTATTTGCTGCTACAGTGTTACCATTCCCTTTTCGCGCTCCAGTATCGGTATGTCATGTAAAAAATAAAAGAAAAAAAACGTTATCTTATTGGAAGGGTTTTACAATGCTCCAATAAACTTTTTTAAAGGTATTGAAGTTATTACTACTTTTTATGTGATTAGAAGTTCATTGAAATATTCAGGCCCTTATAAAATATATTTTGCTTGTCCACTTCTGTTTTGAAAAGAGGTAATCTAAAATTATTGTTTTCTCTGATTATGTATGATGTGCATCATTTACATACTAAGCTTTTCGCTGAGGTATGTTGGTAATTTACCGTGCTTAATATTAAATACAAATTTCATACTGTGGTAGAATATGAGCTGTTTTATACTCACAACCAGTTTAGTGCTTCTATCATGTTAGTAATGGGAGTATCATACCTCATGTTTAATATAAATCTCATAGCTTATTTTGCATAACTTGTAGCTTATCTACCTGAGTTACATTGGCATAAAGAACATGTGGGACAATATAGAAATGCGCTCTATGATGGATTTATACACTTCGAGTTTGTATTTTCTACTGATAAATTTGCATGACCTTTTCCAAAAACCAATTTTCTTTGCCTATTTTGGCAACTATATAATCAATATGATCATTAAATTTTAATTTATATCAATCTGAACCCCCTAAGTACTTGAAAGTTTTAATTTCGTTAATGTTGAGTTCATTATTTTTAGCTCGATATTACAAGATTCCTTATTCATCGCTCTAGATATGACCATAAAATGGGGTTTATCAACATTAAGTTTAAGCTTATTGTTACAAAGCCACTGTGTAGGGTGTTCAAGTCTTCCTGCATTTGCTCCTAGCTACATGATATCAAGTTCACTACTTCGAGCAGTGCGTCATCCGCAAACAGCCTTATTTTACTATGTTTAGCCCGAAGATATATCATTTTATATATATGTTATGGCGGCCACCGTGGTGGCGTGCTCCGCCTATCACACCGTATGCCTCGAGTTCAACTCCCGGGCAAAGCAACATCAAAATTTTAGAATAAGGTTTTTTCAATTAGAAGAAAATTTTCTAAGCGCGGGCTCGCCCACTCTGCAGTGTTTGCAAGCGCTCCGGGTGTATTTCTGCCATGTGAAAAGCTCTCAGTGAAAAACTCATCTGCCTTGCAGATGCCGTTCGGAGTCGGCATAAAACATGTAGGTCCCGTCCGGCCAATTTGTAGGGGAAAATCAAGAGGAGCACGCGACGCAATGGAAGAGAAGCTACGGCCTTAGATCTCTTCGGAGGTTATCGCGCCTACATTTATTTTTATTTTTTTTTATATGTTAAATAGGACCGGTGCCAAAACCGATCCTTGTGGCAATCCAATTCCTGTCAATACCTCTTCCGAGACACGACTCATGGCTGTTTTTGTCTTCGGTTACCTAAAAAGCTCTGAAACCACTGCAGCTCGTTGCCCCTAATTCAATTTTTTCTAATTTTTTAATCATTATATTTCTGTCTATAGTTTCAAATGCTCTCTTCAAGTCGAAAAAACCGCAAGTATACTTTTCTTTTGATTTAGTTCTTCTTTCCAACTCGAATTACATAATTAAAGCCGTTTCACAAGAGTGGCCTTCTCTGAAACCGGATTGTTCTTAATTAGTATTTTATTTATTTCCAAGTAACTTATGAGCTGATCTTTATACTCGTTTCTAGAATTTTTTCGATATCGGCAACGTGTTGATCGGTCTCAGATCTTCTGCCTAATGAATTTTTTACCTTCTTTATTGCACTATTGTTGATATTTTCCATGCATCAGGCACTATTTCCCTCTACTAATGATTTATATGATATCCGCATAGAATGTCCCATGTATGACACCGAATCCTTAATTACTCTCCTGATAGTAAATTTGTTCCTCCGATTTTATTTTTTAACCTTTTAGCTACCAATATGACATCATCACCGTAACTTCTTGGATTTCAGACATGTGCTACCGCGTATGCACACTGTCGCCACTATCCAAAGTTTCGATTCTCGATTTATGTCACCAATACTATCAACAAAGAAGGAATTCAATGCTGAGCTATATCCTCGGGTGTTTCATATCTTATACCATTTACAATCACTGTTAGGATTGGCGCTTCCCAAGGCAGTCGGTTCTATGTACCGGAGCGACTCGGGATTTTTCCCGACCAAGGACTGTCATTTCAGTGTGACCCCATTAATTTGTTTCGTCCCTCCCACAAATTGTCATCCTCCCAGCAGCTCCTTGCAGCAGGACTGCTACATATTCTCTTACTCCGGGAGGTATCGAACCCAATCCGGGTCACGTCTCCTGACCCCGGTCCTGAGAAATGGTTTTGCTGCATTTGCCAGAAAGAAACTTTT
>JARSSU010027265.1:0-23419 GCA_029619165.1 Eurosta solidaginis
CAACTACAACCAATGGCGTCAACGCATGTGTGTAGTACAACTTGTATATTCAGTAGTACTATATGTATCGCAGGTGCACTTGGGTATACAACTACAGTTTGGTGAATTTTAATGAATTATAAAAATGTACACTAGTTGCCCGTGTAAAACCCATTTATTATAACAAAATGAAGTGCATAAATGTGCCACTTTAGGATTTTATTAATTTTTCATATTAATGCATTTTCTTATGTTAGATATTAATATCTCTTTAACTAAGTAGATTTAACTTATATTATTTAAGCAAGCATGTTTTTTTTTATATATGCTCTAAATATTTTTCATATTGATATGTAAAAACATGAATTTTTTCAACACATGTCGGGTTAAACCCTAGGGAACTACGCTTATCTGAAAATAATTGCTTGGCGCTTGAAAATACTTTTTCTGAAGGGGCACTACTAGCAGGAGTAGCAAATATTTTTCGGCTTAGCTGGAATAATAGAGGATATTTAAGTTTATTAACTCCCACCACTCTAGAACGTCAAAATCGTTGTGTATGACCTCAGAATATTTCATATAGCATAAATTCTTGTTGTACTCGGTCAATATTACTAGGAATGTTTTGAGGCTGGAGAAATCCGGAAAAAAAGCATTCTTTTTCGTTTAAAAGAGAATTCTGCTGACAGATTTCATTGTTTATCAAACTGTCTTCATTTATTAGCCTTTCAAGCAAAGTTTTTACAAAGTTCTTTAACTTCATTTTTCTCACAGCAGTAAACTGGGAGAGATTGTTAGTCGGTGGGAACAGAAATAGAGCTATTTTATGAATCATTGTTAAATTACTAAGTACAGTGTCCTTAAGCAATGTAGTAGACTGTGTTCCATCTTGTCGGAGAAATGCTTTTAAGGGTTGTTGTTAATTGTGCATTGGCTCCAGATTTCTTTAAATACCTGACGACATGTGAACATTTTTCTTTCATATCGCTAATATCGGCTGACTCGTTAAAAGATTTTTCCACTATGTTGTGCAATAAATGGGTATACAAAATATGTGGTTGTGATGTTGGAAAGCGGCTTTCATGTTAGTTCCTCTATGCGTAACAATAATGGCTTTATCCAAGGAGCAATCAAATTCGTCCAGAGCTTCCGTCAGTTTTTGCCGAATTCTTTGATCTATTGTGAAAAGTTCGTGAAAAACAATCAGGGTATTCAGCAGGGTACTGAAATAGGCAATTCTTACTGGTACAGGGCTCGGAGTCCATGGACTTAAAAGCAAGCAATTTTGTGACTAATTTTGCATTTATAATAAAGTGCAGCGTTAGTTATAAGTAGGAATGCTTTGAAACAGTGTCTTTCCATATATCTGAAGTGAGTCCAAGAATTCCGCCACTTAGTTCTTTTAATTCTGTTCTGATTTCATCGTAGGCAATTTTGTAGAGCTTGTCTATGTTTCTGGATACAGTGGTAGGGTGTGGTAGCAATTTTTTAAACGTCTACATTTGGACCATACTTGGCTCCTATTGACAATATTAGCTCTGTGTATTCCTGCGGGCCTTGATCCTCGACAATTTGAAACGATCGGCAATTTTTACAACCCATCCTGTAACAGATCGGACAACGTCCTTTCTTGTTTCGTCATCAACATCTATTCGAGGCCTATTGTCAACTCGATTTGTAAAAGTTTTGTAACACTTCTGTTTGACTAAATTTGATGTGATCTTTGTAAAGGTTGAAACGCTACTGCAGTCTTTGCAAGCTACTACTTTGTCCAAAAAGCTGCCGCCAATATCTGCTTTGCCGAAAATATTCCAAACTTTGCTCTTTCCGGCAGTTAAAATAATTTTATAGTCTGTCTCCCTTGACTATTTTTTCTTTTATTTCGGCAAATTGGCGATTTTTTACGGGCATCGGTGAATTGGCTGATGTTAATTGGTCCATGATATATGTATATATTTGCGCACTAAATATTAAAAGGCTTCAGAAAAAGTATTGTGGTTTAGTTGGTGATAATTCAATGTAGTTATCCATTGGTATGATTTTTCTTCAGTTAATTTCTCTATTTTATAGTGCTATTCCGCGCTTTATTTCAAAGCGTATGTACATGTATTCTATATATACTGAAGTGCGTTTAATTATATAAATAGTTAATGAAATAGATGACATTTTTCTACAATGCAATATGTATATGGGGTATTCCATCCCATTTCGACCAATTTTGAACCCGACCCCTTTAGAATTGGCTGAAAGTTTTTCTTCTTTTTCTAGCTTACGAAAGACGTTTTTCAGAAGTTTTTTAAATTTTTCATCCAACTCAAAAAAGTTATGAATTTAAAAAAAAACACCGTATTTTCCAAAATATTTAAAACTTATTTTGAGTTGGAAAACGGTGTTTTTTCAAAATGCTATAACTTTTTCAAAAATTTACCGTTTCGGATCATTTTTTTTTAAATATGTTTTTAAATGTACTTTTCGGAAAAAATACAAAAAAAATTTTAGTTTTTTTTTCAATTAAATAAAAAAAAATTCTCGGCCCACTCCGGGATTAGTGGGGATGATTACAGATTGATTGAAGTTTTTTATGAGAAAAAAAGGGCGAAATTCGAAAAACTGAAAAATTACAAAAAAAAACTTTAAAAATTTTTTTGAATTTTTTCCGAAAAGTACATTTAAAAACAAATTTAGATCACGAACGGTCATTTTTGAAAAAGTTATAGCATTTTGAAAACAAAAACGGTGTTTTTTTTAAATTCATAACTTTTTTTGAGTTGGATGAAAAAATTTGAAAAACTTCTGAAAAACGTCTTTCGTAAGCTAGAAAAAGAAGAAAAACTTTCAGCCAATTTAAAGGGGTCGGGTTCAAAATAGGTCGAAATGGGGTGGAATACCCCATATACATAAATATATCCTAACCCATTTTTAAGGCCATAATCGTTTCTATCATCATACAAGTGTGTGTATGGTGATTAGCGGTGCACAACATACATGTTTCAGGATCGTTAGTTATGGGAAATCCCTCACATAAATTGAGAATGCCTACCATTGTTTTGTATCGCGGATTTTCATTGTCTAATGAAAATAGTTTTATGTATGTATGCGTGTATATTCATTTTAGGGAAATAACGTTTTACCAAATAATCAATGACTTTCATCCTAGAATAATTCTATACATACATCATACAAGTTGATGGTGATTAGGGATAACGGCGCAATATGTATTTTGAAGTTTTGTTAATTTTGAAATTTTTTTATAAAGGCGGGAAACATTGCAAATTTCTCCAGCATGTCTGATTTGTAAACGTTTATTAGCTCTTAAGAAAAGATATTTAGTATTTTTATTTCTTATTAAAAAATTTTGCATTCGCCACTTAAAAATACCCATATTTTTTGTTACGTTTTTCATGTTTCAACGCAAACATTTAACTTTTCATAAATGCACACATCATTTTAGAACGAAAACAAGTACATCGGTACTTAGTACTCATAGTATATTCATTGGTACAACTTGTACAACGTTTATCTCATTGTGCTTCTCGATGAGACATGTGTATGTATGAATTTCTTTGGTAATGATATGAATGCGCGCATATACAACGCAGACAAAATGCGGGTACATACAACTTCTCTTTGCATACCATCACTCATACAATACAAGCTCATTAGCGTGAAGTACAATGGATACTGAGACAGTATCAGTATGTCTCATTGTACATTCACGTGTGAATGCATTCATGCAGGACTCTAGTAATAACCTAAAAAATCAAATGATACTGAGGCAGGGGTGGAGGGTTTAAACCCCCCGTCGATACGTCCCCTGCTTTAAGCTAATACTTTGTGCAATTCACCTCCGGCGAGATTTGGGCCAAGCTTCATTTCCAATTTGCATTGTGCGACATTTTAATTTTGCCAAGCAGTTTAATTTTCACTGGGAAGCTTATCATTGCAGAAATACACTCGGAATGTTTGCCGAACTACTCCCAAGGACGACCCTGCTTAGAGAAAACTGTTTCTAATAGAAAAAGCTTCTTTCTAAGTCCGAAAACAAAACAAAAGTAGTTTCAGTTATCAAAGAAAGAAGTGGCACATTCACGTCTTGGTAACAATTTGACGGATAGAAATTCGAAACTATGATGGACCTCGTCTGCTTGTGAAGCTGAATTTACAAAGAAAGCAAAGCCTGTCTAGAAATACAACTTCATCATCACTTTTGCCAAATAGTCTACTTTGGACCTCTCTCGACGAAGAAAATTAAATCATGCATTAAGGGAAATCAAGTTTTCTTCTATCTGTCTATCCCAACTATCCTTGGAGGCGTCTTCCTCTGCTTCCTAATACGGTGCCGATATAATGTTCTGGAGCCGGATTGTCTTCATATCTAATGTAGAGCCTCACGGAGAGGATTATAAATCTTCCACTTTTAGGGTACGAACAGAGTGGGCGCTGAAAGCCGAGCCGAGATTGTCAGTGCGATAATACTGATTGCATACAAGTCAATACAAACAAGGTTGTGTATAACACAGTGAACGCCGACAAGAGCAGAGCGCAAAGCCGATGAATGCGAGAAAACAGTTTCAAAGCGTTTTGCGCGCTTTTTTGCATTGTTGATGTTTGCTTTTTCTTTATTTATTTATTTTTTATTTATTTAATTTCGTCAATGAACAACAGTTTCTTACTGACTATGCATATACTAGTAACAATAAAATACTTATACAATTAAAAGGCAGAAAATTGTTTAATGTAGTTTAAGACAACATTTCTTAATACTGAACCCGGAAGTGAAAGATTCAAATCTATCATTTGGTTAATATGATTAATTTCCCTAAGGGCTCGCCCAATTGGTGCATTCATAACATAATTCGATCTAGCAGCGGTCAAGTCAAATAAATCAGCACGCCTCAAATTTCTAAAAGGAATATTGAACGGTATTTTCCGAAGAATATCAGGACAATCTCCCACGCCGGTAAGGACGTTCAGAATGAAAGAGCAAGATAAAAGTAATCTGTTGTTGTTGTTGTTGTAGCAATGCTCGCCCCACCTAATAGCCGCGACCGATCACAAATTGTCATCAATATCCTCTAACGGGAGTCCAAGGAAACTTGTCGTTTCAACAGGGGTGGACCATAAGGAAAGGGGTGTTAGAGGCGTTGGTTCCACATTACAATTAAAGAGATGGTTGGTGTCATGTGGGGACACATTGCAAGCAGGGCATACATTTTGTATGTCGGGGTTGATTCTGGATAGGTAAGAGTTTAACCTGTTACAGTATCCAGAACGAAGTTGAGCAAGAGTGACACGCGTTTCCCTGGGGAGTATGCGTTCCTCTTCTGCGAGTTCTGGATATTTTTCTTCAAGTACTGGATTCACCGGGCAATTCCCGACATAAAGGTCCGACGCCTGTCTATGGAGTTCACCAAGGACCTGCTTGTGTTTTTCCGCTTCATACGGCTGGGTTCTCAGGTGCCGTATTTCCTCAAAATGCTTACTGAGATGACTCCTTAGGCCCCTAGGCGGTGCTGGTTCGTCAATCAGATGTCTGTTGGGATGCCCAGGTTTCTGGGTATTCAACAGAAACTGTTTGGTCAGCATCTCATTTCTCTCCCTGATGGGGAGTATTCTCGCCTCATTATGCAGATGGTGTTCTGGGGACATAAGAAGACAGCCCGTGGCGATTCTGAGAGCAGTATTTTGGCAGGCCTGTAGTTTCTTCCAGTGGGTGGTTTTTAGGCTTGGCGACCATATGGGTGACGCGTAGCACGTAATCGGCTGGCTAATTGCTTTGTAAGATTTTGGGGTGTAGGACAGTCGGTAGCGTAGTGCCATCGACGTGGATGTTCAATATGGTCGACATTTGGGGCGTCCATGTTGTAAATAAGGTCGCGGAAGATTTAGTCGGTGACAATGCCAGGTTTCGCGAGGCGAAAAAACTGGAGAGATCAGGGAGATAGCCGTTTATTTTATTGCATAGCTCATCGATCTTTGGGCCTGGGCCTGTGGCCATTATTGTGCAGTCATCGGCGTAGGAAACGATTGTGACTCCTTCCGGTGGTGAAGGTAGCTTAGATATGTAGAAATTAAACAAAAGCGGGGATAGGACACCACCCTGTGGCACCCCTTGTTTAATTCTCCTTTGTTTTGATGTTTCGTGTCTGAATTGCACCGATGCCTGCCGACCACCCAGATAATTTGCGGTCCACCTTTTAAGACATGGGGGAAGGGTGGACCCTTCCAGGTCTTGCAGTAACGAGCCATGGTTGACCGTATCAAAAGCTTTTGATAGGTCTAACGCTACGAGTACTGTTCTATGGTGGGGATATTGATTCAAACCGCAATTTATCTGGGTGCTAATGACATTTAGCGCGGAGGTAGTGCAATGGAGTTTTCTGAAGCCATGCTGATGAGGGGCTAGCTGCAAATGTGCTTGGAAATAAGGGAGCAAAATGGCTTCAAGCGTCTTTGCCACTGGCGATAGGAGAGATATCGGACGATATGACTCACCTACGTTAGCTGGTTTCCCAGGCTTTAGTAGCGGGACCACCTTGGCCATTTTCCATTTCTCGGGTATGACAAAGGTGGAAAGAGACAGGTTGAAGACATGCGCTAAGTATTTGAAACCCTCTTTCCCTAGGTTTTTAAGCATCGGCATGGCTATGCCGTCTGGGCCCACTGCTTTGGATGGTTTAGCGCGACCAATGGCGTCCTCAACCTCTCTAGCGGTGATGGTAATTGGTGACGCGCTGAGTTTGTGTTTATGTGCGTGTCTATTGGCTCTCCGTCTATCTTTGTCGACCGTAGGATATATATATATTGTCGGCAGAAAGCGCTCGCGCATTTTTTCGCATCCGACAGCACCTTATCGCCAAAGGCGATGGAAACTTTGTCTTTGTGCTTAGTCGGATTCGATAGGGACTTTACGGTGGACCAAAGTTTACCTACACCGGTAGAGAGGTTACAACCTCTTAGGTGCTCTTCCCATTTCGCCCGCTTGTGTTCGTCCACAAGCAATCTGATGCGTTGGTTTATATCCCTTATTTGGGGGTCGCCTGGATCAAGCTGTCTTATAAGGTCGCGTTCCCTCGCTAAGCTCGCGGCCTCCGCCGGGAAGTGGGGCCGGATTTCGGGAATTCTCCCGGCGGGAATGAAATGTGCCGAGGCGGATTCAATGACCTTACGGAAGGCACGCTCCCCTTGGCGGGCATCAGTCGGGATAGGGGGGCAGCAAAGCTGCTGTCTGTTGCAGATTTATATTCTTCCCACTTTCCTTTTCTGAAGTTTATGAAAGTGCGTTTTTCGGTGACGATGAAGTCGGCGGTACGCTCGAACGAAATAAGTATGGGCAGGTGGTCGGATGCCAATGTTACCATCGGCTGCCAGTTGACGCAGTTTACGAGTTCTGCGCTCACGATTGAGATATCTGGCGAGCTATGACAGCTTCCTACCATACGTGTGGGGGCGTCTCCGTTTATTGTGCAGAACGTCGTTTCGTCTATTTGATCCGCCAACATCTCACCCCTACTGTCCGCCCGCAAGTTTGAATGCCATAGGTCGTGATGGGCATTGAAATCGCCTAAGATAATGCGATTGTTGCCAGTGAGTAAGGCCTCGATATTAGGGCGGTATCCACTGGGGCAACAGGTGACAGGAGGGATGTAGATGTTGATGATTTCTAGATTTGCATCGCCTGACCGGACAGATAGGCCTTGACGTTCTAAGACATTGTCACTGCGGTCGATGCCAGGATCAAATATATGATATTGCACAGAGTGGTGTATAATAAACGCGAGGCCGCCTCCATTTCCGCTCTCGCGGTCTTTCCTGTGGACATTATAACCAGAGCAGGTCTGCAATGCAGATCTTGTCGTGAGTTTAGTCTCTTGAATCGCAGCAATGCGGATGTTGTGCCGCTTCATGAAATCGACTATCTCCGTAATCTTCCCAGTTAGTCCATTACAGTTGAACTGCAGAATTCTGAAGTGCATGAGGGGTGACGCCGCCACTCTAGGGGTAAGTGAGGGGTGACTACGCCTAGATTGTGGAAGGCCAGGACGCAATTGCTGTTGTGGCCTTGGGACTGGGCGCCCTTGGGCAAGCATTGGGGTACCCGGATGATTTGGGTTTGCGACCTGGCAACATGGCGCGATGAAACCCGTCGGGGGGTTGGCCGTCGCGGAGACCAGAACATCTAGGAAAGTGGCACCACCCAAGGCAGGAGCTGCATTGAGCGGATGTCGCAAACCTATATATTCTGTGCTGGCAGACGGTGCAAACGGAGGCAGGGACTAAGAGTCTGTTTCCCTGACCTGCACGATTGCTGCCAGAAAAGAGGGGGGGAGAAGAAGACGGGGGCAGGGGCTGATGCTCAGCATTGCTACCAGCTATACTACGAAGGTAGTAGTTATGAGTGGTATCAGCTGTTTGAGTTGTTGGCGCCGTGGGGCGCGAGCAGCAGCGGGTACTTGTTGTGGCTTGCTGAGCAGCGAAGCTGCTGGAAGGTAGTGGGGATACGCTTAGGCGTAGACTACGGGACGCCCTTGGGCGTGAGCAGCAAGGAGCCACAAAAGATTTATAAAAGTTACGTGGACGTCGGGTTTTGGGATCAAGCCCAGAACAACCTGTCCGATGCAACCATCCCTTGCACGAGACACACTGAACAGAGTATGACCGTCCTAAAAAGATTCTTTTCTGGCAAATGCAGCAAAACCATTTCTCATGACCGGGGTCAGGAGACGGACCCGGATTGGGGTCGATACCTTCCCGGAGTAAGAGAATATGTAGCAGTCCTGCTGCAAGGAGCTGCTGGGAGGATGACAATTTGTGGGAGGGACGAAACAAATTAAATGGGGTCACACTGAAATGACAGTTCTTGGTCGGGAAAAATCCCGAGTCGCTCCGGTACATAGAACCGACTGCCTTGGGAAGCGATAAAAGTAATCTCCTATCCACTAGTAGATCTAAGTTTTTAAAAGCAAACAACGTTTGCAGACGCCCAATTCTCTTTATGTGGGTAGTATGAAAAGGTCGCCAAAAAATCGCAGCATATTTAATACGGGACCTAACAAAGGCCGTATAAAGAGATTTAAGGGTGTACGGGTCGGAAAAATCGGAGCTATTGCGTCTTACAAAGCCCAGCATAAAGTAGAAGTTAGCAGCAATGAAATTAATATGAACATTAAATGTGAGTTTAGAGTCAAAATACACTCCTAGGTCTTTAACCTGATCGACCGATTTCAGTTGATTACCAGCAATCGAGTTGGTCGAATTCACTGTAATCAAGTTTCTTGACTAGAAAAAATTGTCAATGTTTAAGGAGATGTGATTCCTTTCACAACAAGAGTTAATGCAGAGAAATAGAGTCCTCAGTTCTCGAAACAACAGAGTAATTTTTGAGATCATCAGCATAAAGCAGAAATTGTGCTGATAAGAAACAACAGCTTATATCATTTATAAAAATTATAAATAAAAGCGGTCCTAGGATGCTACCTTGAGGAACTCCGGAGCTTGCATGAAATTCCCATGATAATACATTATCTCTACAATACCTTCTACTTAGATACGATCTGATCCATTCGAGAAATATGGAATGAAAAGCCATTAATGCTAACTTTTTATTAAAATTTTATGCGACACCCTTTGGAGAAAATCAGTATACACTGCATCAATTTTAAACCCACCAACAAAACTCTTTATGCAATCTTCTGTAAAAATAGCATTAGAATAAAATATAGATTATATACAGTTGATCTACCATTGACGAAACCATGCTGGTTCGGACAAATAAGTTTTTGAATACCAAAACTAATTATATCTCTTACAATACTTTCAAACAATTTAGCTATTGTTGACAGTTTGGCAATTGGTCTGTAGTTCGAGACATCAATTTTTATTACCATTTTTGTAAATAGGCATTATGTTAGCACTTTTACAATCAGTTGTAAATATTCCAGATGAGAGAGATAAGTTAAAAATCCACAGTAAAGGCTTGATTAGAGCAGAACAGTTCTTAAAGAGAATAGGACAAAGGCCATCCACATCAGACTGAGAGGATGATTTGAAACTTAAAATACCATTACTGATATCCACCGATCATGATAGAGAGCCAAAAGAAAAAACGAATAAGAAATAACTGGGGAAAGCTCCTCATCCATTTCATCACTAACAAAGTTTGCACTATAAATTCAGCAAAAAGATTAGCAGAGTCTATGCCGAATAAGAGAGCTTCTCATTATAATACACTGAAAGAAAAAGGCTGGTAAAATCAACCGATATACGGGTCAATTCAATCGAAATTTCTGTTAATTTTTATCCATCGCAACAAGATGTTGAATCAACTGTGACCAAACCGTTGATTCGTAATTGACCGTTTTAGTAGTCAAATGAACAAAAAAAGTTGTTGCGCCAGCTTTGTACGAAAGTACCTATGTTTCCATTTACATAAATAAAGTAAATAAATCTAAGGCGCGATAACCTCCCACGAGATCTACGGCCGAGCTTCTCTTCCAATTTTCGTCGTGCTCCTCTTGATTTTCCCTACCAGTTGGCCGGACGGGACCTACGTGTTTTATGCCGACTCCGAACGGCGTCTGCAAGGCAGATGAGTTTTTACTGATAGCTTTTCATGGCAGAAGTACACCCGGAGCGCTTGCCAAACACTGCCGAAGGGCGACCCCGCTTAGAAAAATTGTCTTCTTATTGAAAAACCTTATTTCTAAAATTTTGATGTTGCTTTGCCCGGGGTGCGAAGCCATGGGCATACGGTGTGGCAGGCGGTGGACAGTCCACCCGGTGGCACTTACTAACCGAACGTCAATTGGGTTACATCAAATATGCTGGTACACATTAAACATTATACACTTTATTATTTTGCTTTATTAAACGCACTTTCACCAAATTTTATATTTTATAATTTATAGTTTTGAACTTCGCTTTGCAAATAGAAATGAAAATAGTAGTCACAAAACTGATTCTCAATTCTTTCAGTTGCAGCTCAGCTCATTCTCAATTTCTTCTCTCGCATGTAGTTGCCACACTTGATTGTTTCGAACAAAACTTGTATAAATGTTTGACATAACATTTTAAATACAGAACTTGTAAGTTATAGAAAAGTAAAGAATCAAATCGCAGGAAGGTAATTCACCACTGGAGTAACTTTACATGTAATTCGGCAAGTTTAATTTTCGTAACACTTTAAGTTGAAACGATTCCAAAACAACTCAAACTTTTATGTTGTCGGAAATATCAACATTAAAAAACGGATGTTTTTAATTATCGTATTAAATTCGTTCGCGTGAGTGAAAATTCGTAAAAACTTGAACAGAATATTACTAACTTTGGAAAAATCCTGTTCGTTCAAACAAAACCTTTGGCAGAAGACGGCGCAATTTTGCATTTCGCTTGGAGGAGAAGTTGCAAAATTGTAACCGATAAATAGGTGTCCCGGTATCTCATAATTTTTGGACAGTAAATTCAAAAAAGGCTTTTTCGTTTTGTATTGATAACTGAAAAACTAGGTTTTTGTTCTTTTCCCATTTGTGTGTTTTTTCGATTTGATGGTTTTCTTATTTTGGTGTTTTTTTTAACAAGTGGCACCAGCGTCATAAGTACAAAGTAGAGAGCGCAGTGAGCGTAAAATTATCTTTGAAATTTGCTCATGCATTGACAGTTGATCGCCGTTGAAATGACCTGGAAGATCAGTTGTGTTAACAGAAAAATCAATTAGATTGACCAGGAATCTGTCAATTTTACAAAATTTTGTTAACTTAAGAGCGACAATTTCTCTTCTGTTGAAATGACTAAACTAATTTGTTCGTTTGACAAAGAACTCGGTCGAATTAACCATAATTCGATCAATTTCACCGAATCTCCGTTAAGTCAAGAACACCAGAACCGATTTGTTGATTTTACTAGCACCATTTCTTTCAGTGTACATCGAGGTCGGAATTTTTAGCGTGCAGTCGTGTTTTTTAATGGTTTAAAAATAAAAGAAATGCATATCGATCAAATAATAAGTGAAATCGATTAAATAATAAGTGAAAAATTTTTTAGTGTTATTGGATGTTTTCCAAATTCTTTTGTGTTAATAATTGCATTAATCACACTAGGAGAAGCAAAATACTCTTCATCGGATGAATCCATTACCGTGTACAGCCATTTTATAAACACAAATGAACAACAAGACTAAATGGCATAAAATCTGATTCTCGCATTCACTGTGTTATATACAAATTGTCTTCTCGCATGAAAATAAGCTCGGCTCCGCTCGGCATCAGCGCTCACTCTGTTCGTACCATTATATCTAACAACCCAAGGGTCAACCCTCTACACCGGCTGTTATTCCGACCCATACATCAGCATAGGTATGATAATGGGCTTGTAGAGCACTTGTCCTAAGATTTCATTGTGCTTGTTACCGGAACGTACCGGATGTATATCAGGCAGAGGACCTTCAACATTGATAACACTAACTAAAACCTTCGGGGAGTGCCTTTATCGACACAACAACAGCAACAGCATATTAACTTTGTAGTTTTATGGAGAGTATCTATAAAAAAGAAGAACATACAAATTCATATAATTACAACTTAAAGTTATTTAACATTCAAGAAGCGTATTTAGTTCCATATATGTACATATCACAATTACGTGAATATAACGGTACTCTCACTAGCAGTTACTTTTCCACTCAGGTGCAATAAAATAATACACATATGGCTTTAAGTAAAGGTACTCAACAAACACAGCAAACAAAACATCTGTGTAAAAAACGCGAAAAAATTGTTATTAATAAATAATATTGTTTACAAAGATAACAATAACAACACAAACTACAAACAGACCACAAAGAGTTTTTGATTATAAACACGGAATTATAATTTAAATATAGCAATAAACAGAATTATGGTACACTTGTTGCTAATGCAGTTTATATGGGATCTTAAAATAGGGGCCCTTTGCGAAACGAGCCACTTTAACGTTCGAGGAAGGATGATACACTGTGAGTTCTCTTAACTCTGCTCTGCGTGGTGGGCGTTTATCGAGACTCTCAAATAATTGGGCTGAGGGAGATGTTACGTTGCTACTTATATGAACAGAATGTCTTATCACGGACAAGAAAATTGCGGGACAAGAAACTACAGTTCTTGATAAGTTTTTGAGCTCAGCCCAAACACACCTTAAACACACCAAAACTTGTCCTAAAAAATGTTTGATATAGCACCGAAAAGGTCACTTAAACAGTCTCGATATAATATTTAAAAAGGCACAGTTCTGAAACGCTTATGAAATAGTCCTAAAATAATCTAGAAATAATCCCGAAACAATTCTGAGCACAACTTCTCACCGGCTCCATATATTTCTTAATTTACCCAGAACATCATTCCGAAATAGTCCCGATATCATTCCAACAACAATGTGAAAATAATCCCGAAATTGTCGAAAACTACCAAAACGATCCCGAGACAACCCGGAGGAAGTCGTAAAGTGATCTGCGAATAGCTTCGAAGTAATCTGGAAACGATACTGAAATTTTTCTGTAGCTATCGCGAAAATTTTCTGCTTTCCCAAAATGACTTATTCCAAAACAAAAGTTGAATTTCTAGATGCTTGTCGAAAGTATTATGAGAACGACCCCGCAACGATCCGGAGATAGTCCAGAAATGATCGAAGTCAACTCCGGGTCCAAAAGTCCGGGAAACTACTATTTCATCATGATATCTCGAAAATTTAGTGACTAGTTTGCGTTCAAACAAGTAGACGGAGAGACAAACGGACGCGGCTAAATGAAATCAGTTCGTCATCCTTATCAAGGTATACTTATTGGTGGATCTATCTCTTCTTATTTAAAGATTTTCAGTTCATATATTCGGACTAATTTTTATATAACACTTTATTTTAATGAAAGGTATATAAAGGTATTGACCCAACTTTACATATGAGCAACAAATTGATCATCATCATAAGCGATTTTGGCCATTTCGTAACAAGTCATGCCAGCTATCTCTGTTTCCCGAAAACTGATGGTAATTCGGGCACCAAGGGAGGACAAGTCGTCCTCAACTTGCCTCTTCCATCTCAATGGAGGTCTCTCTCTTTCTCTGATTCCATGCTGCGATGTCGACTGAAATACTTTCCTGGCGGGAGATTCTTCATCCATTTGCATAACATGATATAGCCAGCGAAGCCTTAAGGTTTTATTTGCCACACTATCGTCATATCTGCGTCAAGCTCATGAGTATAATGTATATTGAAAACTATTTTCCGTCATCCCTTGTCAAATTTGGTTTTGAGACAAACCGGTTTCGGCGTTGTGCCATCATCAGTGTCGATTTTCGTTTCTGATATGTTGTGGTCATTTGTCCTGTATTTATAGTTCGTAGGTACATGAGCAGGTATTGTCAAAATTGATGCTTGTGTATATTTAGTTATGTGTATAGTTTAGTTGTCTGTTGTACCTGTGTGATTACTCCATTTCTTGTAAACAAGTTTTAAAGGCTCGAATATTGTGTCAGAAATTGTGTTTATCTGTTCGTTTATTATTCTACCGTCGAATGTTTTCTGTTTGTAGATTTCCATGTTTTCGAGTACGTTGAGACGTCGGCCTTTTGCTTGCATGTGAAGAACCCTAACTGTTTTATTGATGTTTGCTGGGGAACATTAATTCTCGACCATGTGATTCGCGAAGCTAGACTCGGGTATAATGTTTGGATTCCGTATTATTTTGTTGTAATCTCTATTCGTTCTCTGAGGGATGACGGAAAATCGTTCCAATATAGATCATTTATCCACCCTGTCGGGAAAATCAGCAAAACAAGATAAGTCACTCATGAGTATACATCCTCGATACTCGCCGTCAGCATCACGGACAGGATCACAAATATTCCGAAGAACTTTTCTCTAGAAGACTCCCAGAGCCATTTCAGGGACAGGTATGATGAGCGACTTTTAGATTGTGATTTTTGCTCGTCGAGAGAGGACTTTACTTTTCAATTGCTTACACAGTCCAAGGTAGCATTTGTTTGCAAGAGTTATTTTCCGTTTCATTTCTAAGTTGACATTGTTTGCTTTTAATTGCTTTTAATGCTGGTTCCTCAATAGACGAAATCTTTTACAGTCTCGAATTTATATCTGTCAACAGTGACGTGGCTATCAAAGCGCGAATACGCCGATTCTTTCGTGGATGACAGCAAGTGCTTCACCGCAAAACCCACCATCCCGGGAAGGCAGAACTCAGAGTCATTTATACCACGATAAAGTCAGGAATATGCTATATTAACCTGGTCACAGCCAGAAATAAGTAACTCGCAACAGCACAGGAAAGATGATATAATCCTGACCTGTGCAAGGCAGAGTTGAGTTTGACGAATACTGCCTACATTGGCCTGTAGAGCAATGCGAAACATGACCCAAGTTCGGATCTAACTGGTTTCATTCAAATAGAGTTTACGCCGGCTCCTTCCGCTGGAACTTGTGTATGCCCAGTATAAGATCCCCTTTAAGGCAAAAAGACATTAATGGGTTAAATATGTACAATGTTAAGATCATATGACAATGTTTTTAATTTCATCATATCAAACTTTTACTTTTCTACAATTGACGTAAACCGTTTATCTTTTCTACGATGGTTGTCATGTGTATTAAATATGCCACAGTGTTTGTAAGTATACATCTTCATAACAACTTTTACAGTGCATAATTAAGTGAGAAAGTTTTTTTTTGCCATCTTTTTTTGACTTAGCCACCCAAGTAGAAATTCGTAGAAGCAATGGTTGTTTATTATACTTACATTAACGTGAAATGGTACATTAATATTGGTCGGTCGAAAAGGGTCACGAGCTCGAGTCGATGTAGTGCATATGAGTCTGTCTGTCTGCGTTAATGCAAACCAGGAGAAATTTTCTTAAAATCAAGAGGTAGGGTCAAAACTATGAAAAATGCAACCAGATCAAAGTTGAGCTATATCATTACAGGTATGAGGCGTTCAGCACAGTCGAAGACAGTCCCGACCTTAGCTGTTTTTCTTGTAGAACTCTCTTTTTAATGGATTTAGTTAGATTTATCACGTAACAATTGTTTTTCTCTTAGACAGATAATGATGCCATGATGTTTGGGGTTTACAATATAATTGCCATGTATTATATACGTTTATTAGACTGTTTCAATAAAAACAAAATTTATTTTGATAAAATATTGTCCGTTAAAATTGGAGCCCATTATTTAAATTGGAAATGTTGTAATTTATAAATCAACAAATCTACATAGAACTTTTTGAAAGAAGAACCGAGTGCTTTTTATATTCAGCGTGCTTTGCACACAGAGTATATTAATTTTGATTGGATAACGGTTGGTTGTACAGGTATAAAGGAATCGAGATAGATATAGACTTCCATATATCAAAATCATCAGTATCGAAAAAAAATTGATTGAGCCATGTCCGTCCGTCCGTCCATCCGTCTATCCCGCCTGCCCGTTAACGCGATAACTTGAGTAAATATTGAGATATATTCACCAAATTTGGTACATGACCTTATCTGGACCCAGAATAGATTGGTATTGAAAATGAGCGAAATCGGATGATAACCACGCCCACTTTTTATATATATAATATTTTGGAAAACATAAAAAAACTGATTATTTAGTAAATAATACACCTAGAATGTTGAAATTTGACGTGTGGGCTGATATTGAGATTCTTGATAAAAATTTGAAAAAAAAATTTTAAAATGGGAGTGACACCGCCCACTTGTGATAAAATCAATTTTACAAATATTATTAATCATAAATCAAAAATCGTTAAACCTATCGTAACAACATTCGGCAGAGAGGTTGCCTTTACTCAAGGAATGCTTTGAAGGAAAAATTAACGAAATCGGTTAAGGACCACGCCCGACTTTTATATAAAAGATTTTTAAAAGGGTCATGGACGAATAAAATAAGCTATATCTTTGCAAAAAAGAACTTTATATCAATGGTATTTCATTTCCCAAGTGCATTTATAACAATAAATAGGAAAAACTTCAAATTTAAAAAATGGGCGTGGCACCGCCCCTTTTATGACTAAGCAATTTTCTATGTTTCGGGAGCCATAACTCGAAGAAAAATTTACATATCGTAATGAAATTGTGTACAAATATTTTCCTTATAGCAGAAAATATATCTAGTAAAAATGGACGGGATCGGTTAAAGGCCACGGCAACTTAGATATAAAACAAGTTTAAAAGGGTCGTAGACTAGAATAATAAGCTATAGCTTAGCAAAAAATAGTTTTGAATCAATGATATTTCACTTATCAAGTTTTACTGTAAGAGGAAATGGGGAGACATTTTTCTTTTAAACGGGCGGTGCCACGTGTTATGTAGAAAAGTAATTTATATGAAATGAAATGTACAATTGAAGCTCACGCTGAGTATATAATGTTCGGTTACACCCGAACTTAGACACCCTTACTTATTCTACTCTGACGTATATATATTGAGGCTGCAGCGCTCGGTTTGCGACAACTTTTTGTTTATGTTTTTCTAGTTCTATTTAACACTGTC
Organism: Eurosta solidaginis; assembly: GCA_029619165.1. Lineage (NCBI taxonomy): Eukaryota > Metazoa > Arthropoda > Insecta > Diptera > Tephritidae > Eurosta > Eurosta solidaginis. Next base: position 17,508 of record JARSSU010027265.1, read on the forward strand.
TCACTAAATACTGGCAGAACACTCGTAATTTGTAAAAAATTAAATTAAGTTTTCTTTCCGATCAACTTTTTAACAATTTTTAGAGCCTTTTGTAAAAAATTTGTTATATTTTTTATACGAAAACCTTTTGTTGTTTGCTTTTTGATTTTCTAAGTAGATTTAAGCTGCCAAGTCAAGGAATATCATGTAAGAAAAATTTAAGCTTTCAATGAATCAGCCTTAATATTCACAACTTTTTTTTTCGAAACTTGTTCATCTGTTTAAAAAACACAGACATTTTCTTTTTTTGTGAATCAGCCTAATGTGTTAAAACATTAAAATCTTACAGTGCAAAGAATTCGTATTTTTATATTAATGCTTTATTTTTAAAGTTCCTATGAAAGGGCAAGTAAAGGTCGCTTGAAAACGAGTGTTATATACCCAGTTGTCAATTTACTATTATGTTTTCGACTTACTACTTCAGCTTAATCCGTTTCGGGAATACAAGTGATTTTGAGAAAAAGGCTTATGAATTCTTTTAAAATGCCATTTCAATACAAAATATCAATCATAAGAGCTATAAACACATTCCTTATTTGGTATGAATAAAGTGTTAAGGAATCAGAATTCTTAGTATCGCATATTAGTTCCTGTCAAGCGTATTATCAGTGCTGCTTCAGACCTGGTGCTTTCACTATGAGTCAAATCTTGGAAAACTTCCGCGTAAAAAGAATTGACACATATCAGCTCTTCATCGATTTTAAAGCCGCTATGTCTGAATTTGATTTCCCCGTAAAACTTAACCAACAGTGTAAAAAGAATTTGAGCAACAGCACCAGCTCAGTCAGAATTGGGAAGGACCTCTCCGAGCCGTTCGAAACATAACGAGGTTTCAGACAGGGTAAATCCCCATCATGCGATTTTTGCAATTTGATGCTAGAGAAAATTGTATTAACCGCAGAATTTAACCTCTCTGGAACAAAATTTTATAAAAGAGTGCAAGTACTGGCGTATACTGACGATTTTCCAACATTTTTCGCATGCACGAAAGATGATGCTCCGGCCAAAAGATAATGTTATCGGAGCCCGCCTATAGAAGCAAAGGAAGAGGGTGGCTCCCACTCTGCTGAAAGGGCCAGGTGGACAAATATTTAAATTGATGTGGCCAACTGGCGTCATTTAGCCCAACTGTGAAGCGATTGGCGGGCTTGGTTGAACGGCAATAACCTTTTAAATGGTTAAGCGCCAACTAATTAGATTAGTAAGTCAGTAAGTAGAAGGTTAAGGATATACAGCACAGTGATCTTTCAGTAATTATCGGGATAGGCAAGCCTTATCAAACATACGTGCCATTTTTTCCAAACAAATGTTCAATGTAGACTAGACGTGCCTGCATGCAATACGAGTTTCAGGCATAGTTGCGGACATTACCAGCCGTAGTGTTTCTCGAATGAAAAATATGGATGTGAAACATTATAAATAGACCAAACTTTACCGGTCAGTTTTTTCCCAAAAGCGGTCAGTTTTTCCACAACTCACCTGAGTGTGTTGGGGCTCATGCTAAAGAAGTGAGCATTTGCTCAGGCAACTTTTTTTTTAATATAAGAAGTTAGGATATTCTCCATAAAAACACGAGCCATTGCTCACTTTTCCGAAAAGGCCATACTTATTTACACCTAGAACTCATATGCCAATCCTATCCAATTACTGGTTGTCTTCAATTCTAAAAAGATTTCTCTTTACTCTTGGTTTTATTTCTGATTTAACCACACCCATTTGTGTACTTTTATCTGTACGATATGCGAAATTTCATTCAAATTGCGGAGTTTGACCAGTTCGGGTTGCTGGCAGAAAAGAGGCCAACGCTTCCAAAGCTACATCATAATCAATATATAAGGATGGGAATATTCAAACAAAATGTATCTAACCCCCATATATCTAAATGTATTATGAATTAAACACGTGTTTTGTACGCGGCCTTGACACCTTTGGCACTTCGGTAAATATTTGTTTAATAACAGTTGAGATAAAGGTACCTTAAAGTTTAAGTTGGACTAAATTGCAGACAGTCACTGAATCGTAAATTATTTAAGCATCTACAAATTAGGTTAGCATTAGTTAGCTATTTTTTGCCATGCATTACTGTACTTAATAGTATCAAACCAAATTCTCGTACTCGATTATCGAATACTTCGAATCCTTACCACTTTCACATAAATTCAGAATTGTATTGTTGATAATGGCGGGATGGACGATATTCCGAGCACTATAGCAGAAGTGTTTTGATTAGTTCAAAATGATTTGTTTCCAATCTACCATCTCTTTCTCGCAGTGGGCGGAATTCCGAGCACCATAGTAGACATTTTTTATAGGTTCGACATTATTAGGTACTTTCAATCTATGATTCCTTTCTGGAAGTTGAAAAGAAAATAATGGTATTGTTGATGATTACGGATAGATGATGTAGTGGTTGAAACAACTTTTTATTTTTAGGTTACACGCCTAAAAGTATGTTTTTATTTAATCGAAAATTTGCAGCAGAATGAAAATTTTTGAAAATTCATTTATCAAGCTTGCAAATTAAAAATTCAATAATATTATTTTCAAACAAATATTTAAAGTATTACAATACAAAGTATAAATAACAATATAATTATTAAATACAATTAACCCTACAGATGGCACTCCAAGCAAAGAGGATAGATATAATAAGGCCGTCACTCGTTATTTTTAGGCATTTACTCGATGTAAACTGTGAGGTAGTCGCTGCTGTTTTTTTTTGGCGAGATGTTTATAAATGTCTTCTATATATTTTCATGGTGTATTTGTGTTTATTTTTCCAACTGTATTTAATTAATTATTTAATTCTCCTTCCAAAAATCACGTTTGTATAAAGTGTCAACACCGCATGGATAAATGGGAGGCAATTCAAAAGTGTCCCTCATAAAATAAAAGTAGCGACTACCTCACAGTTTACATCGAGTAAATGCCTAAAAAATAACGAGTGACGGCTCTTATTATATCTATCCTCTTTGCTCCATAGTAGAAGTGTGTCGAAAGGTTCGAACCGATTAGTTCTCAATCTACCATCTCTTTCTCTTAGTTGAACAAAAAAATGCTAGTGTTGATATTATCAGAATGAACGAGTTTCCAAGCAGAGAGGTTTGTTAATTGGTTCGAAATAATAATGTTTTAGTCTATCATTATTTCTTCTAGTTGAAGGAAAAAAGAGTTGTATTGTTTTTGATGTCGGGATGGACTGGACTTTGAGCATCATAGCAGAAGTTTGTTGATAGGTTTGAGCACCATGTGTTGGTCTCAGGAAAAAAAGTTCCACTAAGCATACCCAAAAAAATAAATTTCGAGCCTGCAAAATTTGAGTTTTTTTCTTTGATTTTTAAGGTTTTTTTTATGAACTACTTAAAAAATTTTCATTTGATTTTAAAATTTTCATGTATACCCTGTCCGACTCAAAATTGTCCACTAAAAACTTTGGTGGTAACAGTTTTTTGATATTTTTTGGGTTTTGAGGAGTGTTTTGGTGAAAAAATTTATTTTTTCGCCATTTTTTTAAGGGTTTCTTCAGAAACGTGCAAAAGTGTTGCCGATGAAAACGAATATGTCTCATAGTTCCCATCCCACTTAAAAACGATAAAAACGTTGGCATTAACAGTTTAAAAAAAAATTTTTTTTTGGTTTTTTTTCGTTTTGGTCGAAATCGATTTTTTTCATTTTCAAGGCTACAAATCATTTTTATGTATATGTTTCCGTTAGACCCACCAAAAAGTATACCAAAATGATCAAGGGACGAGCTGAGTTGATTTAGCTAGTCCGTCCGTCGTCTGTCCGTTTGTTTGAACGCAAACTAGTCCTCATTTTGAGATATCTTGGAGCTATTGTCTAACTTCACGTTCCGTTATTGAACTGGCTGTTCACTTTGTTCGAATTTTTCGAGTTTTTTTCTTTTTCTTATTTAGTTATGCACTTTTTTCAATGCTTAGTGTGTGGAACTCTTATTTCCCGTGAATTACTTTTTTTATAATTTTCACATTAAATTATAAAAAATGGTTTGAAACGGTGAGCAGTTAATATCGTAAAAGAATATTTGTTGTACACGCTAATCTTTATACTATCAGTTACATAAATCTAGTGCTACTTATACTCTTGAGATGCGCGGTCATTATCTCTTTACTAGTAGGTAAGTATTGTTGTCTTAGTGATAGTGCACTTCTATATTGCAGTTCCTGTTGAGACAAGTTCTGTGTTTGATGTGCGGTATATTGTTTCATTCACACAAGGTTAGTGGGCATATAGTGTGTGGTTCAACATATGTATACAGGTCGAAGGTATATTGTGTGTTATCGGTATGTTGTTTGTACAACAAGATTATGTGTACCAGTTCGAGGGTATATTGTTGTTATCGGTATTTGGTTGTGTAAACTAATAATTATGTATCTATGTATGCAGTATATATATGATTGGGTATATACATTTATATAGCCTACATATGTATCTTGTACTAACGTCGATTAACTCGCGCACGCGTACCTCCCGGGTGTGTGTACAAAGCATAGTTTCAATTTAAATTTCAGTCCATGTCAACATAATCCTATGTCAATTCATTTGCTTTTACATATTGTTACGAATATTAGACAAAACTAAGGGGTGCTGCTATCGCTAAGCCGATGCTAAGCAGTGACGTGAATTCACATCAATAATTCAATCATTATGTATCTACATAAACGAAACAATAATTACGTCTGCCATATATGTACCATGTATGTATACGAGCAGCGGAGAGTCAATGCACAAAACACATGCATATATCTTATCTGAGTTGTCACAAGAGAGGGCAATAATTTGTGCAAGTATTACTCAATGAGAAATTATACATCTGTAGTTGTAGCTGAGAAATTTATCTTAGTTATAATTCTGGAAGCGCCTTAGAAGATGCCACGAAGAAATCACAGAGTATAAAAGCATCAGCGGTAGCGGCGCTATGGGCAAGTTTCGATTCAGACGCTATCTAGCGAGCAATAGCAGTATATTTTGATAGTGGTTTTTCACTTGAGCTATCAATCAGTTTGGTTATTAAGCAAGCTATCGTTGCAAAGTTTGAGTGTTATTGTGCAGTACTTTAATAAAGGCCATTTTGCATTATTAAATATTGGAGTTATTTATTCAACAGTTTAGTGATTCGAACTCAGCAGAAGATTGCAAATAAGGGGAATTGCAAGTAAATTCGTTACAATTGGTGTCAGAAGAGGAACTGTTGAACAAATTCCAGAGGACAACAAGGACATGGCAAAGTTCAGTGAATTGAAGATCCAGCAACTGAAGAAGAGTTGGAGAGCCATGAATTGAATACAAGCGGCCGTTAACTTGAACTTCAGGAACGGCTACGAGAGGCAATGGAAACAGAAGGAATTGATGTGGACGAGTCTGTCTTTCATCTGATGGCGATGAGACAACAAAATTGGAGGAGAAGATGAAACAACCGCAGAACAATGGCGAACACAGACTTGAACATGATTTTGGCTGCAATATCTGCTCAATATCGACAGTGGCGTCTCAACTGGAATCGCAAAGACAGATATAACATCTCAACTGGCATCTCAACTGGAAGAACAAAAGACAAGTATAGCATCACTGGAATCCCGAGACACGAATTACATCAAAGATGAAAACACACTGAAAGACAGAGGCACGCATAAAAGTACACCTCGAAGCACAGGAGGCGCGTATATCATCAAAACTCGAAGCGCGTATGGACGAGAAAATAACGCAGTTTGAGGAAAAAATCGAAGCCGAGGTGGATGCTTGAGAGGTCGTATACAGAGTTGCAAATGAATCCTCCAGCTATTTCACCGAGTAATCCACAGGTTAAAAACACCTCCTTGACCGTCTGTGTCATTTCCAGGTGTTTAATATCA
>JARSSU010027266.1:0-12540 GCA_029619165.1 Eurosta solidaginis
ATACTTTAATTTTTTATTTTGATAGAACAAAATGTGTTTGTTCAGCTAATTAAAATAAACAAAAACAAAGTAAGGGCGTATAAGTTTGGGTGTAACCGAATATTATAATCTCAGCGTGAATTTGAATTGTACAATTCATTTCAGATAAATTACTTTTTCGAATTTTGTTTCGAGGGATTTATGAGGCTCTAGAAATGTTTTGTATTGCTTCATCGGAACAGGGAAGGGACACCGTCCATTAAAAAGAAATGCCTCCTAATTTCCTCTTACAATAAAACTTGGTGAGTGAAATATCGGTGATACAAAACTATTTTTCGCTAAGTTAAACTTATTATTCTAGTCTACGACCCTTGAACATCTTTTATACAAAAGTGGACGTGGTCCTTCCCCCATTTATGATTAATAATATTTGTAGAATTAATTTTATCACAAGTGGGCGGTGCCACGCCTACTTAAAAAAAATTTAATTTTTATCAAGAGACTTAATATCACTCCACATTCATCAGGTTTTATTTGTGGTTACCATCCGATTTCCGTCATTTTTATAGCGATGGGAGATGATCGCCAAAGGACCCATATACCAAATTTCAAGTTATCGTGTGCACCGACAGACGGACGGACATATGGACGGAGGGATGGACGCACGGCTAAATCAATTCCTTTTTTCATCCTCAGAATTTTGATATATGGAAGTCTATATTTATCTCGATTCGTTTATTTCGTTACGATCAACCGTTATGTTACCAAAGTTAACACACTCTGTGTGCAAAGTACGATGAGTATAACAAGGTTAACCTTGAATAGTTTTAATTTAAATTTAGATGTATTTTTGTTATTTCAAATTCCTGGAATCTTATTTTTATTTACACGACTCATTTAGGTATAAATAGCGCCCACAAAATTAATCTCGATGTACTTATACTTAAAAAGTGGTAGAACAAGTTTTAAAATAAAATGAATCTACAAAATCACTTCGGGCTGCTGTTTGTCCTCCTTAGCTGTGTTTGGGCACATACGAATGCCCAATTGCGCATTATAGGTGGCCATAATATAAATATAGAGGACAGCGCACATTCTGTAGCTATATTCGTTAATAATAACATCTATAATTGCGTTGGTTCCATAGTCAATTTTAAATCGGTGCTTACAGCTGCGCATTGCGTAAAAGAAAAAAATATGCAGAATCTCGTCGTTCTAGCTGGTGTAACAAGCACAGAGGCAATAAACACAGGAATAGGGCAACAACGCTATGTGGAGGATATACATATTGATCCTAATTATAATCCACAAACAAAATTTATGGATATAGCTATTGTTAAAGTGGATATACCCTTTGAACCGAATCTTGCAGTAAAAATAATACCACTTTGCGATGTTCCGTTAAAACCGGGCTCATGGATGCAAATTAGTGGATGGGGTTCGTTACATATAAACAGTGAAACTAGTTCTCATCTTCTCAAAACAAAGTTCGTGAAAATAGCAGACACGCAAAAATGTAGGAATGCATATGCGAATATAGCAACACCACCGCAATATTATGCAGAAACAATCATGTATGCTGGACGTAGTGGAAAAGATATGAGTTCTGGAGATTCTGGAGCAGCAGGTGTCGAGAATGAACGACTTTGTGCAGTAGCAACAGCAGCTTGTAGCAACCCCAATTTTCCGGTTTTATATACAAATGTATCAAATCCAAAAGTTCGAGAATTTATAAAAAGATGGATGTAGCTGAAGGGTGTTATTATAAACTAACTGTTCAGTGGAATATCACCCTAACTCGACTGAGCGCCGAATTTCGAAACATTTTGAGAAAGCGCGTTTTCGAAACAGCAGTTGAGATATAGTGATATTCCGCTCAGCAGTTCGAAATGATGTTTATGTATTTTTTTCTTGTATGATATACAAATAAATTGTTATAACTGAGAGTAAATAAATATTTTTATTTTATGCTATGAAAGTGTGACGCCTGTAAATGAATTAAGTTGTGAGACCAAATTTTGATCACAACTTTATAGTGCCCTCGTGTATAAAGAGATCATGAGATTAAATCGAAATTGCAGAACAACTACTTTAAGGCCCTGCCAAACTCCGTGTAAAACAGCTGATCCAACGAATTCTATGGAAGTCAATCTAGTCGGTTATTGAAGCAATTGAATAACGTCTTAGTCATAACGGTACCATAGCCAATCAATTTGTAAACTTTGCAATTTTTCTCTAATATCAATAACAATTAGTTTTTGGTTTTCCGCCATATTCATAATCAATAATTTTTTGCGTTGGCGAATTTATTCATATTTTGGGGATTGTATTTTTCGTTTGAAATTTTTCGTATTTTCTATTATATGAAGTTATGACATTTTTTAGGTTAAGGCATTAATAAGCGATGCCAATATACATTTATCTATGATTAAGTGAAAACATGTTTACGAATTGGACGTTATGAATAAGGCAAATTTCCAGGGCCTTTAAGAGGCGATATTTTACCAAAATAGGATTTAGGTGTCGCTGGATGTCGCACTGATCGAGCTTTTTAGAAGGGAAACACTCTTCCTTAGTGTTGTACAAAAGTTTGAAAAATAGCAAACGTGTTGCCAAATTTTTCTAATAATTAAAAGTTTTAAATGAAAAGGGTGTAGCGGAAGTGTGCCCCCAGATAGTAACCTATATCGGAGGTTATGTTTCAAAAACTACTCCACGAACAAACTCTATCCATGGACTTTTTAGGACCGGCTTGCCCTTTGATCTGGAGATATTAAGCAAAATATGCGTATGAGTAACTTTTTTTCAAAAAATTATATCTCGGAAACTAAAATTGCTAGAGAGATCAAATAAACGCGAGGCTTTAGGTCATTTAACGAGGCATGTTACACATTTTTTTTTAATTTTAGGAATATATTTTTCATTAGAAATGTTAAAGGACAAAAATATAAAACTATTTTTTTCACGATCCCTGAGAGTTACAATAACGAAAAAATATATTTGTCGCCTTAATGTCCGCTCTTGCTCAAAGAAAGTACGCGAGGAAAAAATTGGTGCAAAACATTGGAAAAAATAAAATGTAATTTACCCGCAATAACTTTCCATTTTATTAAAGTAATTCTTTTCAAAACCATTCACTGTGGAGAGTGGAAATATGTATGTATATTCATGGCGCCACCGGTCTTTCGTAAGTATAAATTTGTATTTTTGCTTTCGAGAGTAATGCAAAAACGCCAGTTAGTTTCTAATTTAACTAATATAACTAATAAAGTCGTACAAATGCAGAAATTGTAATAGGTATCTTCGCAAGATTTCTGTTATGTTGCAAATGTCGACTTCTGCCATATTTGAATAAAACAGTCTGTAATGCGAAATGTACATCACCTGATGAATATTGTTCAAGCACTGAAGATAACAATGTGAGAATGCAGGATTTTGATAATAGTGGTGTAAGTGGAATTGAATATAAACACCAAAGTAATGATAATTTTATGGAAATTCCCTTGCATCTATTCAAAAATATTGCGTATGTGTCAAAAAGCCATTGGTATTATGTAAATACTATTACATACACGAACAGGGCCGTAGAGAGAAAATCCGGGCCCGGTACTAAACAATTTACGGTCCCCCTATAAAAAATCCACTAATACATTTGATTAATTTGAATTAATTACGTCTTATTCATGAATCATTATTGTTGGATTACATCAAAAAAAATTTTGCCACAACAACTAAATCATGATGTAATAATAAAGGTGATGTCAACAACATAACCTCACTTTTTTCGGCAGCTTTAAATACCAGTATTTACGTTTATTTCAAAAGTAATAAATTTGGATTGCTTAATTTTTCGTACAAATTCTTCAAAAAAATTAGTTTTCTGCAAAATGTTGTCTATATTCTGTTAGGGAATACAATGTTACGTTAATCTTTTGGCTAAACAATTCTAGTAACGCCTTATATAGTTATAATATTTCTAAACGTATAGTAAAAGGCAGTTCTGTATTATAGACAACCCTCTAAATTATGCATGCCGAACTTGTCAGAATAAGGGAAAACGTCAACGGGATGAGAACACCTGAATATTCATTTCATCATAAACTAAATGATTTTTGGACTAAGAGCTGAAAAAAAAATAAACAGAAATATTTACTATTTATACTATTTCATTGTAACGTAGAAATAAAATTCTCTTTTAACAGCCACATATTGTTTCATATAATCTTTTCTAGTTATATGGTAACATTTTAATATCTTTCTGATAAATCTAATTATGTTTATAAATTTTAATTATTCAATATAGAAGGTTCGGATATCAAAGAGTGGTTTTTTCTTGCTTTTTTCGCTGCAAATTGTTTTATAATAATATCAAAATTTAACTGTCTTGCCAAAACGGATTCAACACAAATCGTGGAAAGTCCTGAAACTCGCTCTTGAGCTGAACACGATCTATGAATGTTTTTGATTCTTGAAAGGGCGCTGAAGGAATGTTCTGCACTAGCTACAGTGACAGGTATAGTGCAAAATATACGTAAAGGAACACAAATGTTGGGGAAAATCGTATACAGATTTTGAACATATGTAGATGGCATTTAGCAATTCCAATGGTGACAGACCTTTGTCAAAATTTGCTTCGTAAATGTGTTTCAAGTGAATTATTTCGCATTCTAAGTTTTGAGACATGTCCGACTTGTATTTTTCGACAAATTTTGCTGCACTTGCCCGAACCGTAGTTTCGTCCATGTCTTAAAATTGCCACAAAAAGGAAAACGTCTCGCTCAAATTTCTCATAGCTGCAAATTGTTCAGTAATGCCAGTGATTACCGAACCAACGATCACCAGGAATGTATTGTTTTTAAAATCAGACTCTGAATCATCCCTAATCATCTCATTTAAATTATCTTCAGAACGTCTTTTGGGTTTTTTCTTTCCAATGTCCAGAAACTTTGGCGAGATGTTCAATTGAATAGCAACTGTTTTGCATTCGTTTAAAATTGTTTCCCGTTGGTTCTTGATCAAATTCAAATCAGCTAATAAGGCATCTAGATGTTGGACCTCAACATCTATGGTGGCGTCCCTAGCTTGGAGGACCACGTTTCTTTCATTAATAGTAGTCAGTATTTTGAACCAAATTGAGGACAGCAAGATACATTCGAACTTGTTGATGTACTTGAGAATGCCGGTAACACCTCCGTATGATTGCGCAGCCAAATTTGGCTTTTGTCTGAAAGACTATGAAGAGAGCTCGGTATATTTTTTTGAGGATGTCCCATCGTTGTGGAGTGCTGCTGAAAATAGAAAAACATTTTTGTTCAACCCGAAGAAAGTAATTGCAGCCATACAACATTCTGCAGCATCAACACCACATAAATTGAGATTGTGGGTTGCACAAGGCGAGTAATCAGCATTCGAGTTTTTGTCGAGAATGTGACGTAGTGCTCCCTTGTAAGCTCCTTTCATATTGGCGCCGTTATAGTACCCTTGTGCACGCCAGTCTTCAATCAAGTATGGCAAATTAGATCAGCGATTTTTTGACCAGTTTTTTGGTTACAATTCACGGAAGCGAAAAACCGTTTTTGAATTGTAAAATTTGTTGCTTTCGAATTGAAATGGAGTTAGTGCAAAATGAACGTAGTCAACGTGACTAGCATCAGGCATAGCATAAACGATAATAGCAAAATACTTGGCTTTCTTGCCTTGATCTAATATAGTGCTTTGCACTAATTTCTATAAACTCGTTCTGAATGTCTGGGGAGAGATAGTGAACTTGTAAACGTTTGTGCCGCTGTTGTGAAACCCCAACTTTCTCCAAATGATCTCTCAGTATCGGATCATAATGGCTTATGAGATCTTAGATGCGCAAAAAATGTCCATCGTTTCGTTCTCCAAGATATATACCTTCACCTTGAAAGCTAGACCTCTTTCACCCAAAAATAAAATAGTGTAGAAAATTCTATATACAATTTCTTTCCAATTTTGAGTTTCAGTGATTAGCTGTTCATTGATAAGTGTATCAATTGTAGCCTCCTTTTGAATTAGATTTTGTAAAGATCGCCATTGAATATAACATTTAATGTGATCTTGAGTATATTCGTGTGATGGCAGTTTATCGTATAGCTTCTTCCATACCTGGAATTTCGAATATCCGCAGAACAAATTTTAGGTCCATTTAAAGTATTGGTGCTTAATAGACGACATGGTAGGCAATAAAAAGCATTGCTACTGACACTCCACACTAACCAGTCACGCTCCACTTTCTCTCCATTTGGCAAGATTCTGTTTAACAACCGCTCGTCATGACAATCACGTAGAAAAATAACATGACACTTTTGATGACCTCGACGAATTATTTCGTTGACTTCTTTCAGATCGCAAAAACTCATTACTCACGGTACCGATATCTAAGTCGTTTAAATAATCTGGACTTTGATACAGAGTTGGTGGTATTTTTGGAAGAATGTTTGAATATGAACCTGTCACCACGAAAACTTTACGATTTCGGATTCAAGTAAACATACATTTTTGTTTGATGTTTTTATTGTCTCCTCAGGTCCAGGCAAAAAAATTATAATCAATATTCGTTGCTTTTGAAATTCGGCTTAAAATTTGCACATGGAACAACTAAAGACTCTCCTGAATTAAAAAAAAATTTAAGCTTCGTCTGTGCGAAATGCAAGCACACATTCTGTAACCCAAGCTTTATTTATATTTTTTGCTAAAATTAAAGACCAGGAACTCAAACCAAACAATATCTAGTATTTTTGGCGTATCCCACCACCAACAACTTTCAGAATACATTTCTAAAATTCATCAAGTTTGAAAAATATTATTATTTCGGATATAATGCAGTTACTTGACAACACCTTAAATCGGAGACAAGCGAAACTGCAAAAAAATTATTCAATATTGAAAGTAATCAGCTCATATTATTTGTAGACGGTGCATAATGTCACCAACGTCACCAAAAATGTATCAATAACTATTACCAAAGAAAATCGTACTCTGGTCAAAAAAATACCGAACCATTCACAATATGCACCACAAATGGCTTTGTCGTTGATTTTGATGGGCCCTAATGCGGTACTTTAAACGAACCTTCAATAATGCAAATATTATATTGTTAATAAAACTTTTGGTACTAAAGACATTAATTAGTTCAGGCAAGCGTGTTTTATATTCAATACAATTTTTGCGAGTGTTGCACCAATTTTTCCTCGTGCACTTTCTATGAGTAAGAGCGGACAATATGGCGACTAACATATATTTTTTCGTCATTTTAACTCGCAGGGATCGTGAAAAAAATAGTTTTATTTTTTTGTTCCTTAACATTTTAAAACGAAAAATATATTCCTAAATTACGCCCGAAAGCAAAAATACGAAGTATAAATTTTTACTTACAAACAGATTCTGCTATATGGGGTGCTGGTCTGGTGAAAAGCACTGGACACGGCGAGCACCTCCAAAATGTTAATGTCCGTGCAATGGACGGCGCTAATCGGTATCAGTGGCGCTCTCAGAACAACACCTACCTTGGCACTGAACGTCATGCTGAACATATACCCAGTAGATATTGCGGGAAAGGCAGCCGCGGCAAGGTCGTTGGTCAGGGTTCGTGATATGGGCAATGGGCTTTCTGACTGCGGACACTCTAGCTTTCTTACAAGTTTTCAACTTTGTCCCGAACAGAACGGACTATTGTATGCCGATAACTACTCCCTATACAACCTTCACCCCAGTCATTCCATCGAGAGAGGACTGGGGAAGAGGAATAATCTGGGCCATGGGACCGGTTAACTTGTTCACGGATGGGTCGAAGCTGGACGGAAAGGTTGGTGGGGGTCTTTTGTCAAGAGCTAAATGTAAGCCGGAAGTTTAAGTTGGCTGATCAATAAAGTGTATTCCAAGCGGAAGTTGCTGTGATTAAATATGCGGTGGATGGAATGCTATCCAGTGCTACTACGGTTAGGCAGGGCCCCGGAGAGGGGGCCCATGTATGGCAAGGGCAATTGCCATGGGGCTCGGAAGATTTTTGGGGGCCCGGCAAGGCAAAGCAGTATTGACAGTAGTCTAACTAGGATTTCATAGATACATATATATTTTGTTGCTACAAAAAATTGTTTTAAAATTGAAAATCACTTAACTAAAATCATAAGCATCCGATCAAATACTATGGGGCATAGTCATAGTCGAAATAAAATGTGATTTTAAGTTAGATAAACGTTTTTGACACAATTTTATAAGCGCTATCTGTCAAAAATGCTTCAACTAACTTAAAATCTCATTTTATTCCGACTTCCCAACGACTTAAGTGGTCGCCATTTCCTTCAAATCATACTCCATACTACTCTAAAAAAAAACGGAGAAAAAGTAAAGCGTGATTTGCTCGTTTGGAGTGCAACGAAAGAAGCGCTTTTTTGTTGTCCATGCCGGCTTTTCAGCAAATTTCCGAAATACCCCATCAGCTTTGACAAAATCTTCAGGTCATTCTAAAGAAAAAGGTTGGAAGAGGTTACACGACAAAATTCCTGAACATGAAAATAGTCAAAATCATAAAACTTGCTGTATATAGTGGCGCCAATATGAAATGAGAATTCGAAATGCAAGTTCAGTGGATTTTCTCTTCGCGGAAACCCTTAAAAATGAAGCAGCTCGCTGGAAAGAGATACTTCGCAGATTCTTGATGTTGTTTTATTTCTTGGAGAAAAAGGATTGACATTTAGAGGGGATATTTCATTGATCGGAAATCCAAAAAATGGAAACTTTCTTGGTATTTTGAACTGATCAGCAGTTATGACCCCCTATTGCATGAACATTTGGAGAAGGTGAGGAATCTCAAACGAAAAAGAATCGTCTCCAAGCACATTATTTGTCTGATGGAATACAAAATGAGTTCATAGAAATCTTTGCAATTCAAGTAATTAGAAAGATAGAAGACGAGAGAAAGTCCGTCAGTATTACACAGTAATAGTGGATGCAACCTCTGATTCGGCGCATATTGAGCAGACTGTTTTTATATTGTGTTATGTTTTATTAGACAGGGACTCCTTAGAGTTTGTCGATTATAACGCAAAAACAGGAGAAGCTATCGCTGAGCTCTTTCGCAGCACTCTAAAAAAGCACAATATTCCTCTGGATGACTGCCGTGGGCAAGGGTATGATAATGGCAGTAATATGAGCGGTCATTACAAAGGAGCGCAGAGTCATATCCCGAGAAATAACTCCCTGGCAATATTTGCACCTTGTGCTTGTCATAGTTTAAATTTATGTGGAGTGCAAGCTGCTGAATGTTGTGCAGAAGTCATCACATTTTTCGGTATTATGCAGAAATTGTATAATATCTTTAGCGCAAGCCCTCAGAGATGGGAAATTCTCAAGAAAAAACTAATTGCTCCCTGCACAGCATGTCACAAACACGATGGTCTGCTCGTGTGGATAGTTTGAAACCTTTTGCAACTCACATTCCCCAAATATTGAAAGCTATTGATGAAACCAAGCTTTTGAATCTGAGTCGAGAAACAGTAACGGATTCGGAAGGTATTGAAGCATATATTGAGTGTATCCTCTTAGCCTCCATTTGGCTCAAAGTGTTGCCGGGGATCAACCATCGAAATCTGGTACTGAAAGCTAGAAATGCCACACTGGACGTGGAAACAGAAAATATACGTAGCCTCATTGATGAGTTGAATAAGTTCAGGGATCAATGGTCGATCATACTTCAAGAATGTTTAGGTTCTGGCAGGGAGTACAGGAGTTGTGAATACCTTCGCAGAGAAAAAAAGGAAGATAATAAAGCGCCAGTTCGATGAATTATCTGGCGAATCGTCTGAGTGTTTTGATTGCTTAGCTAATTTAATTTTCTCGTTTGCTAAACTGTTTTAAGTACAGGCCAATTGGGTGTGTGTTCAACGTATTTGTACTCCATGGTGATGTAGAAGTTCTTCATTTTCAGGTTTTCCTTATGTTGCTTTTTCTATTGTGTTGTTTTAATACATAGATAGTACTATTTGTATTTTTGTTTGTACGGCTGGCTTTTTCCGTGATTGAAGTTACAAATAGACATACCCAAACAAAGAGCGATACTTCAGTGTCACATACATTCCCAGGCTGGACAGACAAAAGTCTCGCAATATCATAATAATTAGAAAACATCCACACAACATTGGCATTTCAAATCGATTGCACTCTAGCGGACAATGTTCACAAAAAAAAGGCCCTATAGATATCCACAACCACAAGTAATGTTAGTATATGAAATACAGTGCAAAGGCACCGACAGCGAAAAACTGCAACAAGTGTACATCGGTACACTAATAAGAAACGACCTAGGTACGCGATTAGCTGAACACGGAGCCGACATACGCAAACAACAAACAAAGCACAGCTTTATCTCAACACGCAGTTTAGTACAACAAAAACACCACACAGCTGACTTTGCAAATTACAAGAATATTGGACAAGAGAAAAGAGAGAAAAAACGAGATACACCATAGAGAGCTTCGAATACTTCAAAAGACGAAACTACCGTAACGATGTTGGCAGCACACTGAGCGATATATCGTCTCTACGCCAGATGCTAAGCAGTTGACGTGAATTCACATCCAACAGATCAACCATTATGTATCTACATAAACGAAAACCATACTTGCGTCCTACACATTGGTTTAACCATGTACGTATACGAGCAGCGGGAGGTCATTGCATAAACAACATTAAGATATCTGAGATACTCCTATAAGAATGCAATGAGAAAAACTATAAAAATTGCTGCAATTGTAGTTTACAGCTGAGACAGTTTTGTGAGAGCTGCTGGACTAGTAGATTTTTCTGGAAGCGCCTAGAAGAGTGCGAAGTTGAAATCAAGAGTATAAACGGCGGCAATTGTAGAAGGCACTGAATCAGTCCGTTGATTGAGTTGGTCAAGCAGTTTTCCACTAGAGACGCTATCTAGCGAGCAAAAGCGATATTATTTTGGATATTAGAGTTTCATTTGAGCTCTCAATCAGTTTGGTTTTTATTAAGCAAGCTATCGTTGGCCCACAGTTGAGCGTTATGTGAAGTCACCGTATAAAGGCCATTTTGCAGTATACAAATTGGAGTTACTTATCACAGTTTAGTGATTCGAACTTATGCAGAGGATTGCAAATAAGGGATTTGCAAGTCAAAATTCGTTACAATTACGATAACAGAAGAGAGAAGCACTGACAAGAGTATTGCGCTTCATATTTATTATGTTTATAACATTTAGAGTGACAAACAGGTTACCACACACGGTTGGTAATCGAATTTTGATGTAGTTGTATAGTTTAGTGGGTTTCTCCACATTTTATAATCAAAATCAACACATTTTATGTAAGGGCAAATAACTAACATTATTGCCAGGTACTGTTTTATGTGTAATCATGTCACCGTCTCCTTACAGATCTCTAGTATAATATGTATGTGTAACAAAAATACACAAAACTTATTGTACTGTCGCTTTCTTTTATTAAATCAATCGAGATGTATTAACTCCTGATGATGCCAAGGAAATTGGCGAAACAGTTGAGTTAAAAAGTGGAACAGAAGTCCTCTTTGATTCACTCCTATGCACAGTTAGCTCAGAAAAGCTTATATAAAATTAAAAAATTGCCTTAACACTTAATTTCCTACGAATTTGCTTGTTTTTGCAACTTTTTTATTGGCGTACACAGCTTGCTTTATGTGCTTTGGCAGCTGCTCTCAGCGTTGTACCATATAATCAAGTCGTCAACGGCAAAAAATCGTCACAAAATCGTCCATATCTATGGCACACAACCACAAAGTCGATTAGGGACGAATTGGGTATTACCAGGTGCGTACGGCCGAGATCGCCGGTTCATCAACAATACTTATCTTAAAAGCGCTTTACTGAAAATTGTCTCTTTGGGTTGTTGGTTCTTGTTTGCTATATATATCATATAAAAGCCTTTGTAATTTATTTCGTTTTCTTTTTCATAAATGACAAAAACGTACTTCTAAAGATAAAGATAATTTGCGGTTCAATATTGACAGAAAAGTTATTTAATTGTTTTTAAATGTATCTTGAGCTCCAAGCTAACAATAATTATATTTGTCGCATTATAGTTATGATACATATTTCTTCTATTTATATTTAATTTAAAAATGTTTTGTTCATTTAAGAAAAAATTGTATCATCAACAATAATAAGATAAAATAATAATATTGTCAGGCCTGATCTCGATTCGAACACGCGATCTTACAAGTCAGTAGGCCGATTATTACAAACAAAAACTTGTAATCTTGACCCAAACCTTTAGACTAAAGGCCACGCTTTTAAAGTACTCATTACACTTTAATTTGATGACCCATATCGCATAAACAAATTCTAGAGTCCACGCTGGCTACCTTATGGCCCGTATCTCGAAAAGGCGTCCACCTGTAGAACTAGGCCCACTCCCTGGTATAAAATACTTCCATTAACACTTTTGCGGTTGATACCCATATTGTAACAAACGCATGTCTAGAGGCCAGCCCTAGCCACCTTTATGGCGATATCTCGAAAAGGACGCACCTATAGAACTG
>JARSSU010027267.1:0-24636 GCA_029619165.1 Eurosta solidaginis
ATAAAAAAATTATTGTTAGGCCTTGAGCTCGATTCGAAGCCGCGATCTTACAAATCATTAGGCCGATATAACAACAAAAATTGTAAAAATAATATATCAAAGGAAAATCTGCTAGCATACAATAAAGCCAATGCCATATTTAAAAGGGAAGCAAAAATAGCTAAAAGAGAGTCCTTTGCTGCTTTTACATCAACGATTAATCCCAATACCTCTATCAATTATTTATGGAATGGCATAAATTAGTTATATGGTAGGGACACAAATTTCTCCATTAAGAAAATAGCATGGCATGGTTTTTGAAAAGAAATAGTATCATTCATACTAATCAAGTTGCTTTTAAAAGTTCAAAAAGCACAATTGACGCTCTCTTATTCATCGATCTCAACATAGCGAATACACTTTCTTCAAAGGAACATTGCTCAGTAATATCATTAGACTTCGACAAAGCATTCGACAAAATTGGGAGCCACACAATTTTGGACCAGCTACTGCAATGGAAAGTGGGAAATACAATTTTTTCATTTGTAAAAAGCTTCCTATCCCACAGATTTATAAGGGTTCGAAATAGCTCAGCTTACTCTAAATTATATCCAATAAACAACGGAATACCTCAAGGTTCACCCCTCTCCGTTATACTATTTCAGATTACCTTCGATTCACTCAATAAAATAATTGTTAGACACACATTATTTAAGGACTGTATTTATGCAGATGACCTGTATTTGATAGCAAAGAACAAAGATAATTCAGGACTGCAAGTTAAGTTCGAAGCTTTGATGGTAGACGTCCTGGTTTGGAGCAATGTATATGTATATAATGCATAAAAGCTCCACGTCACCAGCAACATATTTCGCTCACTTTGCCGAGATCACCAACACCCACTCGGACTTACTTACTTACTTAATTGGCGCTTAACCGTCTAAACGGTTATGGCCGTCCAACAAGGCGCGCCAGTCGCTCCTTCGCTCCGCCAACCGGCGCCAATTGGTCACACCAAGGGAGTTTAAATCGTTTTCCACCTGGTCCTTCCAACGGAGTGGGGGCCGCCCTCTACCTCTGCTTCCATAGGCGGGTTCCGATAGGAACACTTTCTTGGCCGGAGCATCATCTTTCATTCTCATAACATGGCCTAGCCAGCGCAGCCGCTGCGTTTTAATTCGCTGGACTATGTTGATGTCTGCGTATAGCTCGTACAGCTCATCATTAAATCTTCTTCGGTACTCGCCATCGCCAACGCGTAGAGGTCCATAAATCTTTCGAAGAACTTTTCTCTCGAACACCCCCAAAGCCGCTTCATCTGCTGTTGTCATGGTCCATGCTTCTGCCCCATATAGCAGGACGGGTACGATAAGTGACTTGTAGAGTATGATTTTCGTTCGCCGAGAGAGGACTTTACTTTTCAATTGCCTACCTAGTCCAAAGTAGCATTTATTGGCAAGATTGAGTCTTCGCTGGATTTCATTGCTGATGTTGTTGCTAGTGTTGATGCTGGTTCCCAAATAAACGAAGTCTTTTAAAAAAAAATAAATGTAAGGCGTGATAACCTCCGAAGAGATCTAAGGCCGAGCTTCTCTTCCAATTTGCGTCGTGCTCCTCTTGATTTTTTCCCTACAAATTGGCCGGACGGGACCTACATGTTTTATGCCGACTCCGAACGGCATCTGCAAGGCAGATGAGTTTTCACTGAGAGCTTTTCATGGCAGAAATACAATCGGAGCGCTTGCCAGACACTGCCGAGGGGCGACCCCGCTTAGAAAAATTTTCTTCTAATTGAAAAATCTTATTTATAAAATTTTGATGTTGCTTTGCCCGGGAGTTGAACCCAGGGCATACGGTGTGATAGGCGGAGCACGCTGCCATCACACCACGGTGGCCGCCAACGAAGTCTTTTACTATTTCGAAATTATTGCTGCCAACAGTAGCGTGGTTGCCAAGGCGCATATGCGCTGACTCTTTGCTCGATGACAGCAGGTACTTCGTTTTGCCCTCATTCACCATCAAACCCATCTTTACCGCTTCTTTTTCCAGCTTGGAGTAAGCAGAACTAACAGCGCGGGTGTTTAGGCCGATGATATCAATGTCATCAGCATATGCCAGTAATTGCACGCTTTTATAGTATATTGTTCCAGTGCGGTTAAGTTGTGCAACTAGTATAATTTTCTCCAGCATCAAATTAAAGAAATCGCACGATAGGGGGTCACCCAGTCTGAAACCTCGTTTAGTTTCGAACGGCTCGGAGAGGTCCTTCCCAATTCTGACTGAGCTGATGGTGTTGCTCAACGTCATTTTGCACAGCCGTATAAGTTTTGCGGGGAAATCAAATTCAGACATAGCGGCATATAGGCAGCTCCTTTTCGTGCTGCCGAAGGCGGCTTTAAAGTCGACGAAGAGGTGATGTGTGTCGATTCTCTTTTCACGGGTTTTTTCCAAGATTTGGCGCATTGTGAAAATCTGGTCGATGGTAGATTTACCAGGTCTGAAGCCGCACTGATAAGGTCCAATCAGCCGGTTCACGGTGGGCTTCAATCTTTCGCACAATACATTTGAAAGGACCTTATATGCGATATTAAGAAGGCTGATTCCACGATAGTTGGTGCATTTTGCAGTATCCCCCTTCTTGTGGACTGGGCAAAGAACACTTAGATTCCAACCGTCGGGCATGATTTCGTCCGCCCATATTTTGCTAAGAAGCTGCTGCATGCGCCTTACCAACTCCTCGCCGCCGAACTTGAATAGCTCCGCAGGCAATCCATCAGCGCCCACGGCCTTGTTGTTTTTCAATCTGGTTATTGCTATTCTAACTTCGTCGTAATCGGGCGGGGGGACATATAATCCATCATCATCGATTGCGGGATCGGGTTCTTCATCTCTGCGCGGTGAATTGCTGCCTCCATTTAGGAGAGCAGATAAGTGTTCCCTCCATAATCTAAGCACTCTCTGGACATCAGTTACAAGGTCGCCGTTTTCATTCCTACAGGAGTTTGCCCCGGTCTTAAAACCTTCCGTCTGTCGCCGTATTTTTTGGTAGAATTTTCGGGCGTTATTCCTGGTGGCTAGCAGCTCAAGGTCCTCGCACTCACGCCCTTTCTGCTTCTGTTTTTTTCTTCCTGAAAAGGCGTCTCGCTTCCCTTTTCAACTCACGATAGCGTTCACACACTCCTCTTGTCGCGCTCGCTTTTAACGTAGCCCTGTAGGCAGCGTCTTTTCTTTCGGTTGCAACGCGGCATTCTTCATCATACCAGTTGTTTTTTCTTGGCCGCCGGTAACCAATTTTTTCCTCGGCGGCAGTACGAAGTGCTTTGGAGATATGCTCCCACTGCTCCTGTATTCCTTCAGGATGAGTTGTGCCCTCAGAGAGCAGGTGTGAGAGTCGAGTTGCGAAATCATTGGCAGTCTGTTGTGATTGAAGCTTTTCGACGTCTAGCTTTCCTTGTGTTTTTTGTTCCTTGTTTTTAGCCGCGTTGAGGCGGGTGCGTATTTTGGCTGCAACGAGATAATGGTCCGAATCGATGTTAGGTCCTCGGATCGTGCGCACATCTAAAACACTGGAGGCATGCCGTCCGTCTATCACAACGTGATCGATCTGATTGCGAGTATTTCGATCAGGAGACAGCCATGTAGCTTGATGTATCTTTTTATGCATGAACCTCGTGCTTGATATGACCATGTTTCGAGCACCGGCAAAGTCAATCAGCCTCAGTCCGTTAGGAGAAGTTTCATTGTGTAGGCTGAACTTTCCGACTGTAGGGCCCCAAACACCTTCTTTGCCCACCCTGGCGTTAAAGTCGCCAAGCACGACTTTTACATCATGACGGGGGCAGCGCTCGTATGTGCGTTCTAATTGTTCATAAAAAGTGTCTTTCACCTCATCGTCTTTCTCCTCTGTCGGCGCATGGGCGCAGATGAATGATATATTAAAAAATTTTGCTTTTATTCGGATAGCGGCGAGACGCTCGTCCACAGGCGTGAACGCCAGCACTTGGCGACAAAGTCTCTCTCCCACCACGAATCCGACGCCGAAACTGCGCTTATTCGCATGGCCACTCCAATATATGTCACAATTTTTGATCTTCTTTCTTCCTTGCTTCGTCCAACGCATTTCTTGGATGGCGGTGATGTCAGATTTTGCTTTGACGAGGACATCAACCAGCCGGGCATCTGCACCAATCCCATTCAGGGAGCGGACGTTCCAGGTGCATGCCCTCAATTCATTGTCCTTCAAACGTTTGCCATGGTCGTCATCAATAGAGAGTGTATTTATCCGAGGCTTGTTGTTATATTTCATTGGAGTATGGTTTTACGTGGCGGGTCCCAAGCCCAGCGCACAACCCGCTCAGCGGGGGTGAAAATATTACTTGGCACGTTTATATAGCGAGCCGCTTGCTCCAAGACAGACGCCCGCTTGCAGCCGCACCTAGAGGTGTACAGACGCTGCCGATGAAATCTCCCCACGGCTAGCCCTTAAACCGATTATGTCAGAGTGGCCTAGCCAGGTTGTCGCCTTCTCACATTAGCTCACCGCTAAACGGTGTTTAGCGGCTACCCAGAGGATACTTGGCCGCAAGCGACCTGCAGTAGTGAGCTGCTTGAACCGCATGCAAAAGAATCGCTCTGGCCATTCCCAGGTGAATGGCGGCCAGAAGCTTTCCCCACTTTCGTGGACTTCTACACACGGCCCCACCCTCCACCCACTCGGACTGGTCTTTCGATTATACTGATGGCTCCAAGACAGATACTGGAACAGCTTTCGCGGTCGTCAATCAAAAATTCGAGGTACTCAAATTGGCACAATTAAAAAACCACTGCTCAGTTTACACAGCTGAAGCGGAAGCAATCTCGTACGCTGTTGAAGCACGCCGCTCTCTACGTGGTAAATGTATTATATGCACAGACTCCTTGTCCACTATCAACGCCATAGAAAACAGTCTTAACGAAACCTCTACGATAGCAAAAATCAGAGATATATTAATAACACACCCCAAAAAACTAAAGTTAATGTGGATTCCAAGCCATATTGGGATAATAGGAAACCATAAAGCCGACGAAGCTGCAAAATACGCTACCAAAGCACCAATTCTGCTGAAAGAGACATACAATATAAATGATATAAAAAAAGCGGTTAGTACTTACTGCCTCAATTGAACGCATACATGTATGGAACAACTATCATCATTTTTATTAGAGAATAAACCCTTGCGGGTACGCACCAAGATATCCGACAGAATGCTCAAGAATAGAAATACAAAAATACACCCGCTTAAGAATGGGGCACACACGGCTGATACACGGTTACCTTATGGACAACGCTCCAAATACTCCTTGTCCCCTATGCAACAACGCTCCGACCACAGTAACACATCTCATCGACGAATGCAACGGGTTAAACAGATACCGTATCGACAATAGCACAATCATTAATTTGCTTAAAGACGTTACTCACAATAACATTAAGAAAATTGTCCAAATATTATTAGACTGTCACATTTATTATCTTCTTCTTCTTAATATATAAAAAACACGTGTCACACAATTGAGGCCAATGGACTCCTAAACTACTGAACCGATTTTGAATTTATTTTGCACCCCGTGTGTAGTTTGATCTAACTTGAAATATAGGATAGGTTATATCTCAGTTTATAGTCGCAATATTATTTTATTGCAATTTTTTTATTTGTTTATACGTAATAATAAAATGTGACGTATTCGCAGTGGTGTACCTCTTTTCAGTTGATATGGATATACTTAAGTGTAACTGCAACATGCTCATCAATGAAAAATATTATAGCGAATGATATCAAGTATAGCACATCTCCAGGCCCGCCGAGAGGGTGTGGGGGAATTTTTTTCTGAGGGGGCCCGCTATTGAGTTCGGGGGGCCCGCTATTGAGAGGTACTATGACATTTTTTTAATTCAGGACGGTCTTTAGTTGTTCCATGTGAAATTTTTAAGCCGAATTTCAAAAGCAACGAAAATCTGTATTTCATTTTAATATTACATTAAAGTGTGAAAAATAAAAATCTAAAGGCTAAAATGTGTATTAGTTGGTCGCCAGTGTTTGAAGAGATGTGTCGGTCGATTTTGTTCAAACTTTCACACAAGTTGCGTAAACCTCACGCGGTGGTTACTATAAAGGTTTGGTTGCGATCGACGTACAGGGTCTCGAGATATAGGCCGAAACGTGGACCCGAGTACCCCTAGAATGTGTTTATAGAATATGGATAACAAATCAAAGCTGTTGATGAGTGCTTTAGTATAGGGTAATATTCATACCCCTGGGTGACTATGGTCTCGAGATATAGGCCAAAACGTGGGCCAGTGAATGCCTAGACAGTGTTTTATACAATATGGATATCAAATGAAAGCTTTTGATGAGTGCTTTAGTACAGAGTAATATATTATCCAGAGACGGACTGGGACTGGGATTAGGACTAGGACTGGGACTGAGACTCGGAGTGGGACTGGAATTGAGAATCGGAGTGGGACTGTGACTGGGGCTGGAATAAAATACATACCACCCTCTTGGACAGGCAATAAGGGATGCAGAAGAATGAGAAGGAATTGAGAAAAGAGAAAAGAGAGAAGGATATTGAGAAAGAGATAGAATGAGACGAAGATGGAGATAGATGAAGTGAAAAGGACGGAGGGAGGAGTGAATAAAAGGATTAGGAAAAAGTGAAGAGGGGGAGAGCAGAGTCAGACGGAAAAAGCTTATTATTGTATGCAGATAGGCCAAATTTAGGGCAGGACAACGTCTGCCGGGTCTTCTAGTAAAATATAAAACTTTACCACACGTAATTTTATGAAATATATGGCCGAAGACCTTAGTTGTTAGTGCCTATTTATAAGCTTATTTGTAAAATTTATTTTATAAATAAACTGTATAAAATAATAATAATAATAATGTATTGGATTCCAAGCATAACATGTTTTATGTTATTCAGTACCGAGATTGTATTCAACGTTTGTAAACGAAGCTGCTTAAGTCTTATTTTCTTTTTTGTTAAAATATACTTAATAAATATGTACATACATATATCTATGTGCATCGGAGGTTAATACAAATTAAAACAAGTAAGGAAGGCTAAGTTCCGGTGTAAACGAACATTACATACTCAGCTGCCATATTACAGCTTGCAAAACTTTTAAATTACCTTCTTTTTAGAGTGAGCGATGCCACGCCCATTGTTCAAAATTTTACTAATTTTCTATTCTGCGTCATAAGGTCAACCCACCAAGTTTCATCGCTTTATCTGTCTTTGGTAATGAGCTATCGCACTTTTTCGGTTTTTCGAAATATTCGATATCCAAAAAGTGGGCGTGGTTATAGTCCAATTTCTTTCATTTTAAATAGCCCTCTGAGAAGAGTGCCCAGGAATTTACGTACCAAATTTCATTAAGATTCCTCAAAACTTACTCAAGTTATCGTGTTCACGGGCAGACGGACGGACCACCCTGATAATTTTGATATATGGAAGTTTAAATTTATCTTGATTAGTTTATACAGTTACGGAATACCGTTATGCGAACAAAATTAATATACTCTGTGAGCTCTGCTCATCTGAGTATAACTATAGCTGCGTTGGTTTCGTAGGGTTTAGTAGATGGTTTATAAGTGGTTTTTAATTCCATATCACATATGTTTGGGAAATATCGACCAATTGTAGACCAAAGGATGACGTTTGTGGCCTTAGTTGTATACGTGAAGGCGTTTTCGAGATATCGCCAAAATGTGCGCCAGGGTGACCTAGAACATCATTTTTCGGGTACCGCCAATTTCTTTATATATGTAATACTACGAACAGTATTCCTGTTATGATTCCAGGGGCTTTTGATTTCGCCCTGCAGAACTTTTTCATTTTCTTCTACTTAATATGGTTAGGTGTCACACCCATTTTACAAAGTTTTTTCTAAAGTTATATTTTGCGTCAAAAAAACCAATCCAATCACCATATTTCACCCCTTTTTTCGTATTTGGTATAGAATTATGGCATTTTTTTTCATTTTTCGAAATTTTCTATATCGAAAAAGTCTGCGTGGTCATAGTCGGATTTCGCCCATTTTTAATACCAAGACGAAGTGAGTTCAAGTAAGTACGTGAACTAAGTTTAGTAAGGATACAGCGATTTTGCTCAAGTTATCGTGTTAACGGCTAGCGGAGGACAGACGGGCGACTGTGTATCAAAACTGGGCGTGGCTTCAACCGATTTCGCCCATATTGACAGAGAACAGTTGTCGTCATAGAAGCTATGCCCTTACCAAATTTCACGAGGATTGTAAATTTTTGTTCGATTTATGACACTAAAAATATTCTAGACAAATTAGATGAAAAAGGGCGAGCCACGCCCATTTTAAAATTTTCTTTTATTGTTGTATTTTCTTGCACTATTTCATTACTAGAGTTGAATGTTGACATAATTCACTTATATACTGCAAAGATATTAAATTTTTTGTTAAAATTTGACTTAACATTTTTTTTTAAGTGGGTGTGTTCGTCATTCGTTTTTGCTAATTTTTTGTTTGGAACGCATATTAGTAATAGAGGTAAGGTTCCTGTAAATTTCATCATGATATCTTCAACGACTGCCAAATTTCAGCTTGAAAAACTTTTAAATTACCTTCTTTTAAAGTGGGCGGTGCCACGTCCATTGTCCAAAATTTTACTAATTTTCTATTCTGCGTCATAAGGTTAACCCACCTACCAGTTTCATCGCCTTATCCGTCTTTGGTAATGAATTATCGCACTTTTTCGGTTTTTTCGAAATTTTTGATATCGAAAAAGTGGGCGTGGTTATAGGGCTATTTCGTCCATTTTAAATAGCGATCTGAGATGTGTGCCCAGAAACTTACGTAAAAAATTGCATTAAGATACCTCAAACTTTACTCAAGTTATTGTGTTCACGGACAGATGGACGGACGGACGGACATGGCTAAATTAATTTCTTTTTTCGTCCAGATCATTTTGATATATAGAAGTCTAATCTATCTCGAATAGTTTATGCCGTTACGGGGTACCGTTATGCGAACAAAATTAATATACTCTGTGAGCTCTGCTCAGCTGAGTATAACAAGATATTCTCGTAGATGAAGACTATTGTGTGGCAATTACTGTGTATACTGACACAATTGATATCATCTGAAACCCGCACCGCAGGTTCTGTTTACACCCAACTAGAAAAAGAAACGGAAAAGATGGATTTTATGGTGATGAAGGACAAAAAAAAATGAAAATTTATCTGCTTGAAGATGCCGTTCAGAGGTTGTATATGTATATAAAAGATTTCGTTTATCTGGGCATTAACACAAACAACAACATCAGCTCTGAAATTCAGCGAAAAATCACTCATGCCAATAAATGCTACTTTGGACAAGGTACAAATGAAAGTAAAGTCCTCCTAGGCAAACGAAAATTATGCTCTACAAGTCACTCATCGTACCCATCCTGCTATATGGTGAAGAAGCATGGGCCCTGACAATATCAGGGGAGTATTTGAGATGAAAGTTTTGCGAAATATTTACGGACTTCTACGCGTTGGTGACGGCGAGTAGCCAAGAAGATTTAATGAGGAGCTGTACGAGCTTTACGCAGACACCAACACAGTGTAGGCAATTAAAACGTACACTCAGAGAAAAATGCCGTTCTAAAATCCAGCACCACCGAACTCATTCAAGCTTTTCAGTGTTCTTACTTTTTTGTATTTGAAAAAGGAACGACCAGCTCTTAAAATAACAACTTTGTGCTTGAACTGGCACCATTTCTTGAAAAGCGAACGGCTGGTCTTAAAATATGAACAAATGTTCTATTAATCAGAACGATGTTCTTAAATAGGAACAGTGTTCTTAAATTAAATTCAAGAAAAAGAAACGGTACAATTCGTGTGCTCTGCAATATTAAATACAACATTTGGCATAAGCCATCAAGCAGTTGGGCGTTGCAATATAATGATAAAAACACACAATGTTTTCAATTAACTTCTCACCTTTATTTGCTTTTAGTCAACTAACATATAAAAATTACAAAATGTGAAGTGCTACTAGATAGGATACATACATGTACATCTTAATATAAGAGAGAGCATAATAACTTGCAATGCTCTGTAACCTTGAATACAGGTATTGACTTCAAATGATGGTATAATACATGAGTTATTCTTATGTTACAGTAATGCGTGAATAAATAGTCATACATGGGCACTATCTAACAACAGTAGTGCGTAAAGAAATTAAATGCATAATGTGCACTCTCACCAACATACTCCGCCCCGTTGAAGAATTCTTTAACTTCAAGCGCTTTTCCATTGAAAGCAGAGGAGCGGCTTACGGCTCTTCTAATATTCCTTTTTTGTTTGTAAGATCACTACTCGAATTTTTCCATCAGCACCCGGGCTTGCACTTGTGACACGGGCGATGAAGCCACTGCTGCGGTGACAAACATTATCTTCTTGAACAATGACAATTGTCCCAGATTTATATCTGCTTCTTCATTGTTCATTTCATACGCTGCTGAAGCTCTCGCAAGTAGTCGCGTTTCCATTGTTGCCAAAATTGATTTTTAGAAAGGTAAGTTGTTGAAAAGATGTCAGTGAAGCCATGTTTCTATTATATAGTATAGCCTTAAGTGGTTTCCCTATCAACCCATAGAAAGATAACGTTATTTTTTTACCCATAGAACCATAACGTACGTCTGAGAGACGTGTTCAAATTAAGGACCCTAAATATAAAAAAAACTTTCATGGAATCATTTATATTGATATATATTCACTTTTTTAATGTTTTAAAGAAAAATATTGTTTTTTTAATATATTAAAATTAAGTTTGACTTGTCTTGGACTTGTCCCTTACAAAAATCAGTTTTTTTCGAAGGACCTTAGTTTGTAGCAAAAAATTTAAATAAAATACATATTTTTGTACTTCAGTTGAATGAATTAACTGTTTTAAACTATACTTAAAAAAAATATTAGCAAAATTACCATTTTAAGCAAAAATTACATATAAAATGTGTAGTCGCATAAAAGATAACGATACGTCTCGTAGACGTATTTTAAAAAACAGTCGTATATATTTCAACAAACAAAAAAAGCTACTACGGAAAACACCCCCCACTGACAAGCTGGTAATGGTAGCTGAGAAAACTGAGAATGAGAATGTTCTCTCTTTACGATTGTGGGAGACTGAGAGCAAAATTAAAACGACGTACGTCTCACAGTCG
Organism: Eurosta solidaginis; assembly: GCA_029619165.1. Taxonomy (NCBI): domain Eukaryota; kingdom Metazoa; phylum Arthropoda; class Insecta; order Diptera; family Tephritidae; genus Eurosta; species Eurosta solidaginis. The sequence goes on from JARSSU010027267.1 coordinate 11,208, forward strand.
TACGTTACCTCACTAGGGTTAAAAGGTGCCCTGTCGTTAACGCTGGCCCGTCGTTGGGGGTCTGTCGAAAGTGCAATTATAGGACGAGAATTTTGAATTGCTTCAATTTCTAGAAGAAGCGTTTGAAGCTCTTCGTATGTCTGCCCCATGTTTTTTACTAAAAGTGTTTTTGCCAGATTTCACCGCTGCCTCCCAGAGGCCACCGAAATGTGTGAGCTCTAAGAGGTATGAATCGAAATTCTAGGAAAACTTCGTTGCTGTAATGCAACACTGCATCCAGGGACTTTCGTTAGAGTTATTAGTTTGAAATCGTTGAGTTTATTATGCGCACCACAAAGTTTGTTGCATCGTCGAAATATAAACGAGATGGGTGCCACGCCGAGTTACGAATGATTTTAAACACAGCAAAAAGGCATTCGTTGGACAATTCGGAGACAAGCTCAATGTGAGTGGCCTTTGAAGAAAAAACATACGAAATGGCTGCATACGTCTTACATGGAGGCTTGTATCGATACGAAACGAAGTAAGAAGTAGGCCGCAAAAGTCTATTCCACATACGGCAAAGGGAAATCTTAGGAGTTACGCCAATCTGCAGGTACTGCTCCATGATTTGGCTTATAAGTTTGGGTTTATAATAGAAACAATGTACCCAATTTGCGTACTGTTTTACGCACAAGTTCGCTGGCATAGATCACCCATGTGCGCTGCTGAAGAAGACTAAGTGTAAAACTTTGCTCCTGCGTGTAGATTTGATTCATGCAAAAATAAAATATACAAAATGTGTGAAACGGTGAGTTTTCGGAAGAGAGCTGGATGCTTCTCTCATAAGGTAAGTCAGCATTCGAAGACGACTACCAACTCTAAGGATAAGGAAGCTTCTGTCCAATTCTGCAGGTAACTGCTCCATGATTTTGCTTATAGTTTGGGTTTATAATAGAAACATGTACCCAATTGCGTACTGTTATACGCACAAGTTCGCGCATTGATCACCCATGTGCGCTGCTGAAGAAGACTAAGTAAAACCTTTGCTCCTGCGTGTAGATTTGATTCATGCAAAAATGAAATATACAAATGTGTGAAACGGTGAGTTTTCGGAAGAAGAGTCTGGATGCTTCTCTTCATAAGGTAAGTCAACATTCGAAGACGACCACCAACTCTAAGATAAGGAAGCTTCTGTTCCCAATTCTTATTTCCCGAGGAAACGGGAAAAGACGTTGAAGATTTGCCGTTTAGGGTTGGCCCTTCTTAAGGCTTTTGATTCTTGTTTGTATTCAAGACTTTGTATATAGGATACGATGTCGCCAGAAGGTTTGGTCAAGTTCACTTGAAGATGTATGAACTGCCTTCTGTGCGAAATAGTTTGCACTGGGCGGTAACTCGAATGAAAACGCGATATACATATGAATTATGCGAAAAACTTTACGAAACGAGGAGCAGCGTTCAATGATAGTGTGTAAAAATGTCTTCTTGACTATTTTCAATGTTACACTGAAAGTTACAACATGCAACGTTCTAAGTCTAGTGTTTCAGTGCAGTATCTAGCAGAGGCCAATTATCTTCGTTTAACTGAAGGGATTCTGAGTCCTGAAAACACGATTTGCAATCGAAAAAATTTAGGGCCGATGCATGCTGTTTCAGCCAGTCTAAGACACCTTTGCATCTGACCAAAAGGTTAACCTTTTTTACGCAAGTCCTTAAGCTTTTCTGGATGGAATGGAAAACTTTTCTTCTCTACAAGAAAATCTCTGCCCTCTGAAGGACGGGTCCCCTACGCATTTATCCACCCACTCCACCTTATCGTCGGGTCGATCTGTCATTTGCAGCGACCACCTCTTCGCTCCTTTTATCCTGGGGCGCAGATACCGAACCACACGGAAGTGATCATTTCCCATTTGATTACCATCAATGACGGAATAACCCTCATGACCACAGCCCCAGCGCAAAAATCCGTACACGATTTCGGACAGATAACGCTGATTGGGAACGTTTCTATAATATTGCCTCAAGCAGCTTAGTCATTCTGACATATGGAAAAATATCAATAAAAAGGCGGCTGTTTTTCATAGAAAAAATCATATTTCTGCCAATCAATCTATTCCGTACACTAGTGGAACTAAAAAAATGCGAGTCTTCGTGCGAACAAACATCATCTTTGGAATATATTTAAAAATAATATCTCAAGGACAATCTGCTAGCATCAAAAAGCCAATGCCATATTTAAAAGGGAAGCAGAAATAGCTAGTTAATAGAGAGTCCTTTGCTGCTTTACGATCTACGATTAATCCCAATACCTCATCAATTATTTATGGATGGCATAAATAAGTATATGGTTAGGGGACAAACATTTCATCCATTAAGAAATCATAGTACAGAGACCTGTGGCGATCAGTTATCCAACGCATCCGATAAACTCGTGAATTCTTCGCTGAGTCTGGTGCCTAATAACGCTCGGGCGGCCGATACTAACTTCAGCCACGGGACATTTATCAGGGAACAGAAAATATCGAAACTTCGAAGTATCCTATCAGCCCCCTATCAGGCAAGCTACTAATAGTACATCGGATATTAGTATCATACAGACTAAATGCAACCTCTATCCTTGAAACCAGAGAAAAGTGATCTCATTCATACTAATCACAGCTATTACGTGTTTAAAGTTCACAAAAACGCCACAATTGACGCCTGCTCATTATTCATACGATCTCAACGATAGCGCATACACACTTTCGCTGCAAGGACACATGTGTCAGCATAAATCATGTAGACTTCGACAAGTCGTTCAGGACAAATTGTGGAGGACACACACATTGGACCAGCTAGTGCAATGGAAAGATGGGAAATACAATTTTTAAATATTTGTACAAAATGCTTCTGAATACGCTGCTACGATTTATGTGATACTCGAACTACAGACTCCGCATTACTCTAAAGTATATCCCAATATAACATACCCTGCCTCAGGCGTTCACCCTTCTCCGATTATTACTAGTATTTCAGTTGCCTTCGAGGCACGTCAATAAATAATTGTAGACACACATTTTGCAAGCACTGTATTTATGCAGAATTCGGTTAGGGACCTGTTATGTTTCGATAGCAAAGAAGAAAGATAATTCAGCGACTGCAAGTTAGTTCGAGCTTGATGGAAGACGTCCTGTGTTTGGAGCACTATAAGGTAAGCTCACATATCGATTGTTGGAAAGCTAAGTCCTCCATATCTGTCTCTAATCTCTAAACAAACTAACTTGCTCCAATCCAGCAGAATCTATATATCGGACTCACCAGACTAAACTACTGTAGAAAGTCTTCTGGGCAAAATTCATTTGCTGGTGTTTATTTTAGTTTCATAATTGTAAGTGGGATGTATATAACACACATTACAAAAGCGCTAGTAAAAACGATTAAACTTAATAAAAATGCCTTGCCAACAGTCACCATAGAACGCTCACCCAATATAATAGTACTAAGCGGTTTTTGAAAGGCAATCATAGTGTCTAAAATCGACTACGGCCTTTCTATTTACGGGCATACAGAAAAGGAACCTACGGATGTTGCACGACAGTATACAACGCGGCGGCCCGATATATGCATAGGGCCTTTCGTTCCTACACACCAATAGAGAAACATTCGCGTTGAGACAGGTCTGAAATGCATCGATAGAATGGACAAGGTTTAAAATAGCTGCAATCACGACTGCCGTAGTACTGATTCCCAAAAATAGTGCACCATGACAGCCACACAGAACGCAGATGTTTCCACGAATGACATTCATGACCCACAAAACCAGACGCGTACAAGCCGCTTTGATTGCATTACCACAAAATAACTCACGAAATGGATTTAGCGCTGGCACCCAAAACGAACATAGATCACTACTAGCCCGCTTGGTTGCTAAAGAGCAAAGTTTGTTTGAAATCTCTTGCACAACTGCCGAAAAGCTCCACGTCTCCAAATATATTTAGCTCACTTTGCCGAGATCACCAACACCCTAACGTCGTACTGGTCTTATCGTCTATACTGATGGCTTCCAGGACGATACTGGAACAGCTTTCACGGTCGTGCAATCAAAATTCGAGGTAACTCAAATTGGCACAAATTAAAAAACCCTGCTCCACTTTACACAGCTGAAGCGGAAGCAATCTCGTACGCTGTTGAGGCCACCGCTCTCTACTTGGGAATATATAATAAACACAGACTCCTTGTCCACTATCAGCGCAAAGAAAACACATCTTAATGATGACCTCTTACGAATAAAAAATCAGAGATATATTAATAGCAAACCCCACAAACTAACATTTATGTGGATTCCATGCCATATGGGGTAATAGGAAACCATAAAGCCGACGAAGCTGCAAAATACGCTACCAAACCACCAATTCTGCTGAAGACACATACATATAAATGATATAAAAAGCGGTTAGTACACCTTCTGCCTCAATGAAATACACATACAATAATAAAATGATATAAAAAGCGGTTAGTACTTACTGCCTCATGAACGCATACCTGTATGGAACAACTATCATCAATTTTATAAGAGAATAAACCCTTGCGGGTACACCCAATGTGTATACCGACCAGAATGGCTCAAGAATAGAAATACAAAATACATACCAACACCCGCTTAAGATGGATGGACATCAACCGGCTTGACAACTACGGTTACCTTATTGGACAACGTCCAAATACTCCTTGTCCCCTAGTCACCACCACTCCAACCACAGTACACATCCTCATCGGCGAATGCAACGGGTTAAAACAGATACCGTATTGACAATAGCACAATCATTAACTTGCCTTAAAGACGTTACTCACAATAACTATTAAGAAAGTGTAGTCCCAATATTATTATTAGACTGTCACATTTATTATAAAATATAAACTTTAACCACAAGTTAATTAATACTCCGTTGAGCAGCGTCCAGAGTATATAACTTATTGATAACGGTTGGTGTACAGGTATAGAAGGAGCGAGATAGATATAGACTTCCATATATCAAAATCGATCAGTGATCGATTGATGGAGGCACATGTCCGTCGCGTCGTCCGATCTGTCCGTTAACACTATTAGCTTGAGGTAAATTTTTGAGGTATCTTGCATGAACATATCTTGTTACATAGTAGGTTCCTGCGCACGTCTCATCTCAGATCGCTCTTTAAAATGTGACGATATCGACTATAGCCACGCCCCGACTTTTTCGATAGGCGCATTTCGTGAAAACGAAATAATAGTGCGATAAATTCATTGTCAATAGCTGGATAAAGCTGTATGGAACTTGGTATGTGTGTGAGTTGCCCGTGATCGACGCTGACATATGCAAATTAGTAGATTTCGTGGACTAATGGTGCGTGGCTCCGCCACTTTTGCAAGATAGGTAATTTAAAAAGTTTTGCAGCTGTAATTTGCTACGTGTGCGTTGAAGATGATCATCATGGGATGTAATTTGGCACGAACGTTATCTCCTATTCCTATTGTACGTGCTAATAGCAGTTAGCAAATCGCGTGATGACGCACACGCCACTCTAAAAGAAATTATAATTCAATGTTTCAACAAAAAATTAATATCTTTACTGTATATACGTAACTAGTCAACATTCACTCCAGTAATGATATGGTTTGCAACAAAATGCTAAACAATAAAATGAAAATTTCAAAATGGCGTGGCTCCGCCCATTTTTTCATTTTCTTTGTCTACGAATACTTTATAATGCCATAAGTCGAACAAAGAGTAACAATCCTTCTCGAAATTGGTAGGGCTCAGGTGTCTGATGACGAACTGTATGCTCTCGTCGATAAATAAAGAGCTGAATCGGTGGAAGCCACGCCAGTTTTTAGTACACAGTGTCGACTCGTCTATGTCCTTCGCTCGGCCTTAACACGATAACTTGAGCAAAAATGGCGATATATCCATATAACTATACATGCTGTGCTGTGTCACGCTCTCTGACACACACACCAATTTGTTATTGGTCATACACCAAAGTATGTGTCACGATCATCCGCTACACATACATGACCGACCTGTGTGTTTTGGGTTCTGTGGGGGTGTCATCTGAAAATTTTCACCCACCTAGAACAACGAAAATAATAATATCTATTTGTGGCTCTATTATATATTCTTATATTAATTCATATATATTATCAGAAAAAGTGGAGAATCAGGCGGGTATTTTCTGTGATTGTGTTTTGCTTTTCCTTTTGACGGCAAAATATAAACACTTTAGAAAAACAAACTTTGTAAAATGTGGGTGTGACATGGAGAAAAAAAATGAATAGTTTCAGCTACTAAGAAATCAAAAACCGCAAAAAATGCAAAGGCAACCACAAATTTATTGGTCTCGAATACAATCCCAGAACACGACACAAAACGAACACAACAATATTCACAAGAAAAAACAAAAATACTACAATAACTAATGTCCACACAACCAAGAATATAACACAAGACAACAACAAACCACACGATTCACAGCATTTCAAAAAACAACATCCAAATTAATAAACATAAACACACCACTTTCAATAATATATATATCCATCGCACCAAACACAAGAAATTATCGTTCACAAAACACAACAAACATTCTAGAAGGACATACAAAACGACACACAACCAAAGCAAAAAGTTTCTTAGAGAAAAAACCCTTCTGACCACACAACAAAACTACAATTACACAAGAGACCAAGACAGAGATCACCTAAAACCAAACTCAAAAGCCATCAACAAAGACCACCTTATCCCTATGTAAACTGACTATACTCTACGAAACACGTAGCTTATAAAAAAACCTATATCCAACCTTTATATAACCTTATAAATAGAACCACCGTAACAAACAACGGGATCCTACCCACATGCATATGAACCATATAAATCTCACCATCAAGTATAAATAAAGAACCACCAGTTATCATAATTAAATCTAATTAAACCACAGCCAACAAAGCACCATTAAAATACCGTGCAAAACAACAAGCATTCTCCCAGAATAAATTCTAAACTAAAAAACCTACAAGAAGCGGATCATCAATCAAAAATGCGTCCCACCTCTAGACCTAACAGGACAAAGGAGTGATAATGATGCCCACATAGACCCCAAATATAAAATCAACAACAAGGCCTTATAAATACCCAACTCTAAAGCATCTATCCGCTTCCGAGTTTTGGCCTGGGAGGGGAAAACTTAACCACCATCAATCGTAATCAAAAACCACCTCACCGAACAAAAAAAAAACGCATTAAAATGCTCAATAAAAAAATAAAACAATAAAAACTTAAAAAACCATAAAAAGAAACAACCCTCCTACAACAATCCGTTATTACGAGTGAACGGACCCATAGACAATACAAGAATCAGAATCTACGTTAAACAAAAACACTTCATACTATATCCTAAGAGCAAGACCTTACACAAAGAGACGCCGGAAGCCGCACTGCATAATAAAACAAGTACCAAGCACCAGCTCACTATAATCACAAACATATAATTATCTATAAACATCCATCTTAAAAACACAACATGACGAAACGTCATAGTTACCGCGTCCACCTTCAATATATACCCCCCTAGAAACCACCACAAAACTTACCACACAACAACACACAGAAAAGAAACACTCATTCCAAACACACACAAAAGCCCCCACCTCCACTAAACAAATGCAACATCATACAAACAAAATCCAACCACCACCTATACTACACATAACAACACAAATTTTGACACCCCAAATCTTGCAAAAACATCTCCTCCATTACATCCAAACACCCAATCAACCTATCACCAAACAAACAACTCTTCTCCGCCATGACTAATTTCTTATACATTTATTAAACCATCCGCACAAGTTCATGCTTTCACAAACAATCAGATAATCAACAACACACTTCTCCTACACCCTCGCATTCAAACAAACACACCACACAATCCACTTCCTCCCCTACCCTAATTACAATTCTAATTCCATTAAAACATTTCTGCAGGGCGAAATAAAAAAACCCCTGAAATCGTGATCAGGAATACACTGTTCGTGGTATTATATATATACATAAATTAGCGCGGTATCACAAAAGATGATGTTCTGGGCCGCCTGGTCTACATTTTTTGGTCGATATCTGGAACGCCGTCACATATACAACTATCACCAATTTCCCTTTTGAAAGCCTCATTATTACCTTTAGTTTGATACCCATATCGAACAAACACATTCTAGAGTCACCCCCTGGTTCCACCTTTATGGCGATATCTCGAAAAGGAGTCCACCTATAGAACTAAGCCCCACTCCCTTTAAAATGCTCATTAACCCCTTTCATTTGATACCCATATCGTACAAACAAATTCTAGGGTCACCCCTGGTCCACCTTTATGGCGATATCTCGAAACGGCGTCCACCTATGGAACTAAGCATCACGTCCCTTTTAAAATACTCACTAACACCTTTCATTTGATACCCATATCGTACAAATTCTAGAGTCACCCCTGGTCCACTTTTATGCCGATATCTCGAAAAAGCGACCACCTATACAACTACCACCACTCCCTTTTAAAACCCTCATTAATAACTGTAATTTGGTACCCATATCGTACAAACACATTCTATAGTCACCGCTGGTCCACACTTTATGGCGATATCTCGAAAAGGCGTCCACCTATAGAACTAAGACCCACACCCTTTGAAATACTCATTAACACCTTTCGTTTGATACCCATATCGTACAAATAAAGTCTAGAGTCACCCCTGGACCACCTTTATGGCGATATCTCGAAAGGCGACCACCTATACAACTACCACCACCCCTCCTTTTTAAAACCCTCATTAATACCTTTAATTTGATACCCATATCGTACAACACATTCTAGAGTCACCGCTGGTCCACCTTTATGCGATATCTCGAAAAGGCGTCCCACCTATAGAACTAAGACCCACACCCTTTTGAAATACTCATTAACACCTTTCGTTTGATACCCATATCGTACAAACTATTCTAGGGTCACCACTGGTCCACCTTTATGGCGATATCTCTAAACGGTGTCCACCTATGGAACTAAGGACCACTCCCTTTTAAAATACTCATTAACACCTTTCGTGATACCCATATCGTACAAACAAATTCTAGAGCCAACCCTGATCCACCTTTATGGCGATATCCCTAAATGGCGTCCACCTATAAACTATGGCCCACTCCCTCATAAAACGCTCTTTAATACCTTTCATTGATACACATGTCATACAAACACATTCAGGATTACGTTCATTTCTACATGGTTATTTTCCTTATGTTGTCACCATAGCTCTCAACTGAGTATGTAATGTTCAGTTACACCCGAACTTAACCTTCATTACTTGTTTTATTTAAATATATTTTCCAGATATCGCCATAAAGGTGGACCAGGGTGATTCTATAATGTGTTTGTACGATATGGTATCAATAAAGGTATTAATGAGTAAAAAGGGAGTGGTGGTAGTTGTATAGGTGGTCGCCTTTCGAGATATCGCATAAAGGTGGTCCAGGGGTGACCTCTAGACTTTATTTGTACGATATGGGTATCAAACGAAAGGTGTTCTAATGAGTATTTCAAAGGGTGTGTGTCTTAGTTCTATAGGTGGACGCCTTTTCGAGATATCGCCATAAGGGGGACCAGCGGTGACTCTAGAATGTGTTTGTAGGATATGGTACCAAATTAAAGTTATTAATGAGGGTTTTAAAAAGGGAGTGGTGGTAGTTGTATAGGTGGTCGCTTTTTTCGAGATATCGGCATAAAAGTGGACAGTTGACTGTAGAATGTGCGTTTGTACAATATGGTTATCAAACGAAAGATGTTAATGAGTATTTTAAAAGGGCGTGGGTCCGGTAGTTCTGATATGTGGACGCCTTTTCGAGATATCGTCCATAAAGTTGGCCAGCGGTGACTCTAGGGTGTGTGTGTTTACGATATGGGTATCAAATTAAAGGTATTAATGGGTGTTTTAAAGGGAGTGGCGGTAGTTGTATAGGTGGTCGCCTTTTCGAGATATCGGCATAAAGGTGGACCAGGGGGACTCTAGAATACGTTTGTACAATATGGGTATCAACTAAAGGTGTTAATAGTATTTTAAAATGCGTGGGCTTAGTTCTATAGGTGGACGCCTTTTCGAGATATCGCCATAAAGGTGGACCAGGGGTGACTCTAGAATGTGTTGTACGATATGGTATCAAATTAAGGGTATTTAATGAGGGTTTTAAAGGGGGTGGTGGTAGTTGTATAGGTGTCGCCTTTTCGAGATTCCGGCATAAAGGTGGACCAGGGACTCTAGATGAGTTTGTACAATATGGGTATCAAAACGAAAGGTGTTAATGAGTAATTTTAAAAGAGCGTGGGGCTTAGTTCTATAGGTGGACGCCTTTTTGAGATATCGCCATAAAGGTGGCCCATGGTGACTCTAGAATGAGTTTGTACGATATGGGTATCAAATTAAAGGTATTAATGAAGGTTTTTAAAATGGAGTGGTGGTGGTTTGTATAGGTGGTCGCCTTTTCGAGATATCGGCATAACAGGTGGACCAGGGATGACTCTATATTTGTTTGTACGATATGGGTATCAATGAAAGGTTTAGTGAGTATTTAAAGGGAGTTGATGCTTAGTTCTATAGGTGGACGCCGTTTCGAGATATCGCCATAAAGGTGGACCAGGGTGACCCTAGAATTGTTTGTCAGCGATATGGTTATCAAATGTAAAGGGGTTAATGAGCATTTTAAAAGGGAGTGGGGCTTAGTTCTATAGGTGGACGCCTTTTTCGAGATATCGCCTATAAAGGTGGACCATGGGTGACTCTAGAATGTGTTTGTTCGATATGGGTATCAAATTAAAGGTATTAATGAGCTTTCAAAAGGGGTGGGTGATAGTTGTATATGTGAGCGTTTTCCAGATATCGACCAAAATGTAGACCAGTGTGGCCAGACATCATCTTTGATACCGCTATTATTTATATATATAATACCACGAACAGTATTCCTGCCAAGATTTCAAGGGTTTTTTATTTCGCCCTGCAGAACTTTTTCATTTCATTCTACTTAATATGGTAGGTGTCACACCCACTTTACAAAGTTTTTTCTAAAGTTATATTTTGCGTCAAAAAAACCAATCCAAATACCAGTTCATCCATTTTTTCGTATCTTGATATAGAGTTAGTGGCATTTTTTTCGTTTTGGTAAATTTTCGATATCGAAAAAGTGGGCGTGGTCATAGTCGGATTTCGGCCATTTTGTATACCAATACAAAGTGTGTTCAGATAAGTACGTGAAGTGAGTTTAGTAAAGATATATCGATTTGTTTTTTGTCTCAGTTATCGTGTTACGGCCGAGCGAAAGGACAGACGGTCGACTGTGTATAAAAACTGGGCGTGGCTTCAAACGATTTCGCCCTTTTTCGCAGAAATAAGTTATTTCCCAGAATCTAAGCCCCTACCAAATTTCACGAAGGATTGGTAAATTTTGTTTTCGACTTATGGCATTAAAAGTATCCTAGACAAATTAAATGAAAAAGGGCGAGCCACGCCCCATTTTAAATTTTCTTTTATTTTTTGCATTTTGTTACACCATATCATTACTGGAGTTGAATGTTGACATAATTTACTATATACTGTAAAGATATTAATTTTTTGTTAAAATTTGACTTTAAAAAATATTTTTTTAAAAGTGGCCGTGGTCGTTCTCGATTTTGCTAATTTTTATTAAGCATACATATAGTAATAGAAGTTAACCGTTTACGCTGCCAATTTCATCATGATATCTTACAACGACTGCCAAATTACAGCTTGCAAAAATTTTAAATTACCTTATTTTAAAACTGGCGGTGCCACGCCCATTGTCCAAAATTTACTAATTTTCCATTCAGCGTCATCAGTTCAACTCACCTACCAAGTTTCATCGCTTATCCATCTTTGCTAAGAATTATCGCACTTTTTCGGTTTTTCGAAATTTTCGATATCGAAAAAGTGGGCGTGGCTAAGTCCGTATTTGTCCATTAAATAGCGATCTGAGATGAGTGCGCAGAAACCTTCCTAACAAATTTCATCAAGATACCTCAAAATTTACTCAGTTATCGTGTTAACGGACAGACGGACGGACATTGCTCCATCAAATTTTTTTTCGATCCTGATGATTTTGATATATGGAAGTCTATATCTATCTCGATTCCTTTATACCTGTACACCAACCGTTATCCAATTAAAGTTAATATATTCTGTGAGCTCTGCTCAACTGAGTATAATTACTGTGGTAAAGTTTTATATTTTATAATAAATGTGACAGTCTAATAATATTTGGACAATTTTCTTAATGTTATCTGTGAGTAACGTCTTTAAGCAAGTTAATATTGTGCTATTGTCGATACGGTATCTGTTTAACCCGTTGCATTCGTCGATGCGATACGCTGTTTCTGTGGTTGGAGTGTTGGTGTCACATTAGGGGACAGGGTAGTTTGGAGCGTTGTCACCCATATGTTAAGACTCGTGTGATCCGCCGTGTATGCCCCTTCTATTAAGACTGCGTGGGTTACAAAATTACTTTGATGATTTCTATTCTGAGTCATATCTGGCGGATATATCTTGCGTGTGTACCCGCAGGGTCAGTTTCTATACTCTCTTAGAAAACTGATGATGAGTTGTTCCACTACATAGTATGCGGTCATTGAGGCGCAGTAATGTACTAACCGCGCTTTTATATCATTTAGATTGTATGTGTCCTTTCATTGAGGCAGTCACAGTACTAACCGCTTTCTATATCATATTATATTTGTGATGTGTCTCGGTTCAGCAGGAATTGGTGGGTATTGGTCAATGCGTATTTGATAGAGCAGCTTCGTCGCTTTAGTGCTAGGTTTTCCTTTACCCCAGCCCAATATGGCCTTGGGACTCCGACACATCTACTTTCAGTTTGTATGCGCGGGGATTTGCTATTAATATAATTGCGTCTGCGATTTTCTGCTCATCCGTAATGTTTTTGTCCATTAAGACGTTTTTCCTTTGGCGCTGATAGTGGACCCAGAGGAGTCCTGTGCTTATTTGATATTTACCACGTAAGAAGCGGTGTGCTTAACACTCAGCGACGAGATTGCCTTCGCGCTTCAGCTGTGTAAAGTGAGCAGTGGTTTTTTAATGTGTGCCCAATTTGAGTACCTCGAATTTTTTGACTTGACGACCGTCCGAAAGCTGTTCCAGTATCTGTCTTGGAGCCAATCAGGATAGACGAAAACCATTACGAGTGGATGTTGGGGATCTTCCGGCAAAGTGAGCTAAAATATATTGGTGGAGACGTGGAATCTCTTTCTCAACAGACAACACAAAATGGACACACTCAAGGGAAGGAGTGGAAGCGAAAAGACGAGAGATTCCACGTCTCCCACCTTTCCTCCCATTTGACACCACTTATAACATTACGCTCCCCCTTAT